>JBAFWW010019079.1:0-29810 GCA_036873685.1 Agapornis canus
CTTCCTTATATCTAACCTGAACTTCCCCTGTTTAAATTTGAACCCATTACCCCTTCTCCTATCATATAATTATAGAGTTAAATAATAGTAACATTTGGTTCCCCTAGGTGGATATAATGCTTGAAATCTGATGCAACTGTTTTGGGAAGGCTTATTACATATCTACAAGGCAAAGATTACAGATCAGCATTAATTATCAAGACCTCATTTAGATAATCAGATTTACCTTTCATTATTGCTCTGCTGAATTCTCTGTATATTTTAACATTTTGCCATGAACATCTTAACATTATTACAAGAAATTATATTATCTATGGTAGGATTTTTTAAATTATGTGAAAAATTAATGTGAACATGCCTACATACAGAGCAGTTTAGTACTCTGAGGAGTAAAAAATACCATTATGACTACAGAGCAGTTGAATAGTCCTCCTAAGTAGACTCATAAGACAGAAAATAATAAGTAGCTCACTAGAAATCCACATTTAAATATGACCTGCCTCCTAGGTGCTGGACTTTTATTCCAGGGTAAAGCTGATATAGCTGAAGCCTGCAGACCTGCAATTTTTCTGTCTAAATAATTCTCAAAGCGCTTTCCTGAAAAGGGTAAGAAACTATTTTTTTCTTGCCCAAAAATAATGCTTGTTTTCCTAAGGATGATTACAGTTATTCTGTCAAACTCACAGGACTCCAGCACAATCTGACTGCAAAAATTGACTGACTGAACTAAGAAACAGATAAGGGAGAGAAATGCAAGTATCTGCTATAAACAATGGTGTTGTTTCTAGGTGATGTAATAGCTAGGAAGAATAGGACTGCTAGATGCAGGAGACTTTATGTATAAACCCTGTGGTAATGAGTGACACACATCTAATGCCTATAAATGCAAAATAGATAGGAACTATGAATAGATATTTGCTGATAAGAAAGAAACAAATAGATGTGAATGCAGGGGAGATAAAGAGAGACACATCTTCTGTTCACAATACACCTAAAATGGACAAAGTGATTAGGGAGAGCATCACTATGTAATGTATGTAATGAGGTTGGATTATAGCAAAGAAAAGCACAAGTTGCCTCTTAAATAATGATCAGCAGAACTGGTCTGATTTTATACTCTTTGGGATCTCCCTTGGGTACAACCCTTTGTCTGAAATACAACACAAAACAGACCTTAGATGTAAATACATTTCAAAATGCTTTGGAAGAAAATCAGCAGCTGTACAAGAAAGTCCTCACAGTAAAACCAAAACTGTTACTTAGGGCTTGAATTCTGAAGACACATAGTACTTGGCTTTTGCTGCAATCCCAGTCATTTCAATGCCTCTGTTTCTGTTGAATCTTTCCCTTCCTTCTCATTTAGTCGCTCTGATAATTCACCTTGCATTTGGCAGCTGACAGGAGTTCTGGAGAAGTTGTTCAACAAAAAGCCACAAACCCTAAAAGCACAGCCCTGGAAACTACTGTTTAGCTGGCTGAAGGATGTTAGAGAATCTCCAGTTTCACACCCACCACACCTCTCCCCCACTATGAAATACCAAGAAAATTTGTTTTCATGAAGGTCAGACTTAGAACATTCAGAATTTGACATGTTACAAGCCACCAGAAGAATAAAACCCTCACATCCCGAAGCTGAGCTAACCATTAACTTCTGCATCTGAAAGCAGATTTTAACATAATCATACTTAGGAAGCATGGGGAGTGATGCCTGAAAGATACCAGATTTCCCCAGAGGGAATGAATCAGCAGGAAGACAGTATGTGTCTTGTAAAAATCAGTAGGACAGGCCCTATAATCAAAACAAAGAATGAAGAAAATTAACTCATAAAAGCACTAGCAATTTGCCTTAGTTTTAGAGTGGGGAAAAATACAGGAGATTGGAGTGCCTAGAGCTTGATCATTTTCTTAGGAAATAAACACCAAAATACACATACAAAACACCCACCCCAAGCCCTAAATACAACACATCTGACTGCAGGAAATGGAATGTGTTTGGTGTGCATGGAATAAAAATGTTACTGTCTTGGATTGCCAGAAGCAGTTGGTTAATCATGTGATTAGATGATGTGGGACAAGATCTTACACATAACTATGATGGCATTTGAGCTTTCACTCTTCAGATGCAGTATGAGCCATTCAGCTTTCATTAACTTGAATAGGATCATCATCTTTGAATATGGTAATACCTGCCCTTTTTTCCCCCATCAATTCCTATGAGCTCTGTGCTGATGGTTGAGCTGGTGACAGCTATTCATATTTATAAGACCAAAGTGTTCCTTCTACTTCCACTATTCTTCCTTCTTTCCTTCTGAGCTTTCTTTGGAAAGAAGTCTTCGACACTTTACATTGATTCCCTTTTCAGCCTTCACCAACAATTCTGGCTAGAGTGCTTGATCTAGGTTGTGTACTCAGTTCAGTCTGGCTGAACTGTGTCTCCTCCATAACTGGTACAGATTGCAGGAAATCTGATGGGTGTCCTGTGTGAATGCAAGTCATCAGCCTGCTGTAAATCTGTTAGACCATATACTGGATATACTACACATGGCTAATAACAGATTGCTGTACATCTGATCTTTCTTACTGTGCTGGTCAGTATAAAGTTACTGTAGTACCAAACTTGTCATCCTCTCGATATGTGGGGATCCAGTGGTCTACACTGCTGAGCATCTGATAGGTTGCTGCTCAAAGGCAGTAGAGTTAAAAGGACTGGAGTATTACAAATGCTGTACACACACAAAACCAACCCATCATCTCTTCCGGTGTTAGTAGCTCATATGGGAGGGGTTGTCTGCCCATGGTCCCTTCTACATCATGATCTCTGTTGCTCAGAAGGCCACAAACCTCTTTGCCCCTTCCCTCCATCCCACTGTTCTGCCATTCTGTGCTCTTCACCAGGATTGTTCTCCTCAGTGAAATATTAGTTTTATCTATATACCAATAAGTGTTTAGATTTATTTGGTTTCACATTCTGCAGCTTCTTACATATGGTCTCAGTTTATTTATAGAATGCTAAGTACTCACTAAAAACAATGGCCTTCTGTTTATCACTTCTGGATTTTATACTCACAATAGGAATTATGTGGCCCAAGTTTGACAGGCATTATTTAATAATAGGCAGTATCAAATTGGGCTGAGAAGAAGTATTCACTCTTGATTTAACCATACTGCCTCTTACTACCATGGAACATCTTTTCTTGAAGAACAGAGTGTTATAATCTGTTTTGTATAATTCATTTAAAAACTGCAAGGGCCTCTGGTTATCAACAAAAACCAAACAGCCTCTTAGATTTTGTATCTTAAGTAGGTCGGCATAGGCTAAACCAAATGGGAGAACCAGCAGCAGACAACATCATTAAGTTTAGTCTGTACCATTGTTAAACCAATGCCTGTGCCTGCTTTTGAGATACCAGCTAATGGCTTGAGGTGCCTTTCGTTGGAATCAAGATCAAGGTGCCGGTTATATTTGGGCATTAACAATTTTATGTATTTTTCTGACCTTTTAATATTTTATTCCTTTTTTGGGGGGGAATGTTACTGTTTGTGATACTCCTCCTGCCAAAATCCAGTTTGGGCTGTTGAGAACTCCTTATCCAGTGCAATCTGGTTTTGTTACTGCCTGTTTTCTTGGAGAGAATATCGTGCTACAGGGTATGCATTTGGTAGTTAATATACTTATTATCAAAAGTGCCTTTTACAACACATCTGCATTCACAACCCAGGAAGCCCAGTGGTGAAGGATCCCAAAATTGTAAGTGTTCCCTGTTTTCTCATGGCAACACCCACCAGTTGAAGTACTGAGATTCAGTAAGATCCAAAGCTTAGGCTGGGATCTGAGAACCATCTCCCGCCAAGGTGACTGCAATGTCCCATATTAATCACCATGGCCTCAACTCATCTACAGAGTGTGATTGAAATCTGGTCTGTTTTCTGGGGACAAAGTAATCTTTACGAGAGCAGGATGCCATATCCCCCCCTGATTTAAGCTGACTGACAGGCAGTAGCTGTCCCTGTGAAAGTTCATATTGTTGACAAACTGCTAGCATGCAAGGTTATTGATGGTTTGGAGGAAATGGGGTTTCTGAACTGTATAGGTGTTACTGCTAATGTCTTTTGCCTCCCTTTCCAAACCAGACGTATTTTCCCACAGTAATGCAAAACCTAGTTCACTTCTGTGCAGTAGGCAGCATATCACTTACTTGGAATTAGGCTTTTGTGAGCAAGGAAACAGCTGACATGAACATGGAAATGTTTGTCTTCCTGATCAGCATTCCCCCAAGTATTACAGCCATTTACCTATTATACCAATGAGCAGCTAAAGGGTAATGGTAGCTAATAAATGTTTGGCAACCAAGGTTGCATCTTCCTGCTTTACTCAGAGCTCCGAAGGCATCCAGCATCACCCAGTTCATGATGAGAATGGAAGTCAACAGGAACCTAAGAGCTGAGCTTAGCCTCCCTTTTGGCAAGAAAACTACCACCTGGTGAATCACTTCTGCAAGAAGTAAGCTGGTTTGCAACCAGCTTGTGAAGCCCTTTGTTCTCACAAAGAATAAGCTAGAGCTACTTCACTGCAGTGACACCAATCAAAGAAGGCCTAGGGATGTGAAGTGCAAGATAAAAGGAAGCAGCGGTGCTCATGGTACAATGCCCAGCTCCACATGCTTCCCAGCCAGTTTCCAGCCGGGCTCTCAGGTAAGAGAAAAAGGAGTTGTTTGAAGGTCACCCATTCTTCTGTGCCTAAATAAAGTTTCTGGTGAAGTGCTAGTTATCCTCAGAAGAATTAAACCATCAGAGTCATAGCTTCATGCCAAGAGATTATAATATGGATATGCTGGGCCCAAGGCCAAAGGGAAAGTTTTATGAAGCCTACTAAAAGCTTCTATAGTTTAAGAATTTTCTAGGCTCTTTTCCATTCTTAAAACTGACACCCATATATATATATATATATATATATATACACACACACACAGTTTAAGTGTTACACGTTTGCATACTCTTTAATCAGCTGAATTGAAAAGCAGTCACTGCAAACTGCATATGTTTATAAGAAGTTCACAGAGGCCAGTAGATTTACTGGCATTGCATGTTACCTTACTCTGTCCTTCTCTGCAATAATATATTTGCAACATTTCCAACTTCTGAGTTAGGAAACAAGGGAACAGTCTATGAATGAGAGATTCAGGACAAAGAAATCAAAGATCCTGAATCAGGAAAAGCTTCCTGTTTAAGATGAGGCAGTATGATGATGTCTACATTCCATACTGAAACATAGTGCAAAGATCCTGAGGCCAGTACTAGAACTGAAAACAGTATAGTTGGGAAACATGGCTCAACAGGACTGGAATTAGTAGCTGCTTTTAGTTGTGACTGGATGTCTGACATAGGGAGGATGGTGCAGGGAATGGATTTTAGTTGTGGGTACTCTGGTTAATGATTAAGAAGAGAGAGGTGGTTCCTGGCAAAATTGAAAATTACCTTGAAAATGGAACATTTAGAGCTCTCCCCCTTGGGTCACCCAAGGAAGTTGTGAGTGCTCCATCCCTGGTGGTGTTCAAGGCCAGGTTGTATGAAGCCTTGGGTGCCATGGTTTAGTGTGATGTGTCTCTGCTTATGGCAGGGGGATTGGAACTAGATGATATTAGTGTCCTTTCCAGTCCTAACTATTCTATGATTCTATGTCTGCCACTTGCAAAGTTATCCTGTTTTCCTTCTTAAGTTTCAAAGAAAGAGAGTCCATCAGGCTGTTAAATCTGTTGATATGTTTTAGACTTTCTCCACTACAGTTAGACTAGAAACATTTGAAAGCAGTCTTGTCCCACAGCAGAGTTCCTGATTAGCCTTTGCTGTTTGCTCTACCTTCTAAGATGAAAAGGTACAGTCTTTGCTGCATGGGCCTCCAAAGCCCAACTGTGCTTAGTGGATCTAAAAGCATTGGTTTGGGATTATAAGCAAGAACCAAAGAATGAAGGAAAGCCAGGAAGTCATCAACCTAGGAAAAAAAGTTTTAACTTTGGCTCCTCCTGCCAACTGATTAAAAGCCAACACAGCAGTTTGGCTGGAAAGACTGCTTCCCTCCCAAGCCCCAAGGTAAGCAAGTATTGTAAATGATGTGGGGGAGTGGCAGCAGAAAAAAGGTAGAAAATTGCTATTAGTTTGGACTTAGTTGAGATGAGCCCAAACAAAATCTAAGCAACGCTTCAGCTGTGGGGTGTGTTAATCTTAGCTATGGATCGGAGCTCTGCAGCTCATGACCATAGTTAACTGCGAAATTCATGTTCTGTGTCTAAACAAACTAAAAAAAGATGTAACACATAGGCATGTGTTGTTGCAAGGCAGCAAACAAGCACACACGTTCACTTGATGTGAATGGTAAAGCTTCCACTACTGAAAGAAGACTGTTGCCCCAAACAATGGGTTGAAGACAAGTGCTCTACACAGAGCTGGGCACCATTTACCGTATTAATTTATGTGGGAAGTCACCCGTGATGTGGATCAAGCTACATATTTGAAAATATCAGAGTTATTATGTTAACTGTTTACATCAATGACTACTGAACTTTATTACAATGCTAATGAACCTATCAATTGAGGACAGATGCAAGGGAGTACAGAGGTTACAGTATGGTAAGGAGTGCTGATAAAGGACGTGGATAATGAAGACAAATCTCATTCTCTCCCTTTCCCTCCTCATTTTGCAAATGAGGCCACTGTGTGCAAGAAAGGAGTGAAATGCAGGTTTATCCCATGCAGTCAAAAGGTAGGAAAATGATTATTCCTACCACTCTGCAGCATTTTCTCATCTACTGTAGACGAGAAGCCATCTCTGCCTTGAGCTATATCCTAATGTTGGTTGCTGCTGCCTAGCTGTAGTTGTTATTACTATTCTCAGAGAGCCATGTGGGGGAGGGGGGGAGGAAAAAAAAGATTGCAGTATCACCTTATTTTCACCAGGACTGTCCTATTCTAAGGGGCCTCTTGCTGTATTAGTTTTATGAAGTAAAACCCATGGCATTACCAATATTTCTACAGAGAGCTGGAGTTCAAGCGTTTCTCCAGAACAGAAGACAACAAAATCCTCATGACAAATGCTTTAACAGCTCCGTGTAAGGAGGGTGTACAAGGAACTAAAATGAGGCTGTATGTAGCGTAGATTAGAAAAGATAGGAACTCAGAGGCTTTTTTACCATTATTTGACAAGTCATGTTTCTGATTCACATTGGCCTTTACTGGCATATGAAATGGCAGCCCAAAATGCGTGTGTGGGAGAGTGTTGAAGTGGGTGTGGAACACTGCCCTTTCATCTCCTCACATAAAACCCCCCTATGATGATGATGGCAGCATATTTCAGACCTGAGCAGGACCAATAGCAGGAGAGAGTTTAGAAGTTTTTACATACTTTTGATCATAAGGGGGGTGGAGGGGGAGAAAACCCAAACCAGTTCAAAACGTCCAAGCCACAACCCCTAAACTACAAAGAATAGATCTATTTTCAATGAAGAATCTAGAAGAGCGAGTGGCTATATTGCAGGCTTTACAGAATAGATATTATATATAATTATCAAATAGCATATATATACATATATATATATATATAAACTCATTTGGGAGAAATTAGTAGGACAGCAAAGGATGGAACACTTTGAATTATGATGCTAAAAGAGTCCAAGCTAGGTCCATATAAAGCTACTGAAAATATAGAGTGAATTACAAGCCACAAATAACACGAAGCAAGCCAGCAGCACCCACCATAGAATAACTAAAAATGAGATCCCTTCACTGGCAGAATAAGTTATGATACAGAAGGCATCAACACCACAACCACTAGCAGTTACAGTACACAGTAACTCCCAAAACAGAGGCTGTATAAGGAGTACAAAGAAAACTACCTCTCCCTCTCCACTTCTTCAGTGAATTACTGACATGAGTGATGTGTTCAAACACTGACTAACCATGATTATCCATTCTCTGCAGGACACACTGCACTACCAGTGATAACTCACTTCAACTGCCAAGCTGAGAACTGGCTGCAAGTTTCTTAAATAGTAAAAAAAAAAAAACCCACTGGAAACCAAAAAATGCCTCAGGCCTCGGACAGAAATATGGTACAGCATGAGAAGAAGTTTGTGCCTATAAGATTGCTCCCTGCAAAGCTCCCTACAGCTTGAGAAGAGCTGAATTACGCTCAATTGCATGGAGACGGGGCATAGGCTGAAGGTGCCAGTCCATTGCATATATCCTCCCTGCTCTTCTTCCAGATGCTGCAGCAGATGAGGGTGTGGGGAAGAAGAGGAACATCGAAGAGGCAGAAAGATGCAACATTAAGAATACCTAAGATTGTTGAGAGCTGTTTTAAACATCAGAGATTTCTGTCATGACACTTACAGGCACAGTAAAGTCAAATGTGTTTTCAAATGAATCCACTGCAAAGCAACATGTTGGGCTAAGCCACTTGTGAAATTCTGTTCTGTTTCCACCAGAATTCAATAGGCATTGCACCCCTGGACTCCTGAAAATCCCAGCCTTAAATTTTTGCTTTAGAACTGTAAGGGAGATTATTTCCAAGTTATTAAGAATAAAGTTAAGTGGATTTGAGAGAGAAACTCTTGAGAAATCAACACCGGTTACATTGCTTTGGTAGGAAGAGATGAAATGAGTCATTACCAGATTAACCATGCTTTTCATTCTTCGGAAGCTTTGCTACATCACATGGCTCAGGTAGTGAATTTAAAACCTAGCCCCTCTGAGTTCCCCACTTTGTTGTACAGATACAAGCAGCTCTAAATGCAGTTGGGCATTATAGTTTTGTAAGCTACTGGATTTCTTCTGAAGTTTTCTCAGTAAAATATTACCTGTGAAATAGAAAAACAAACTGAACATTACTGAGCATCTTAATACTGACAACAACTATGCAACAACAGCAACAAGAAACCACACCAAACATAAACAGAACCTCTACCACTACTTAAGTTTGCAAATTCAGTTACTTGAATTAAATGTTTCTGCTTCTCACTTAAATTTCTTCTACTTTAAAACCCATATGCATAAAGTATCACTACTCCAAAAGAAAACCAAATCTACTTATATGTATAATAAAGAAAGAGAAAAGGACAAAAAGCAAAAGCAAAATCTGGTTATCAGTGCTGCTTCCAGCAGACAGACTGGTGTGCAGAACAAACTTATGATTAAGCATCAGAGATTCTAAATACTGCCATCACCTTTGGCTTTCTTAATGATTAGCACAGCTGGGAACACGGACAGAAAGGCTGAAGGAATGGTAATGGCTATTGGCACTAAACAAAATAGGCTGTTGCATCTTCTGCTGTTGTTGCTTAAAGTCCTTTGGCATCAAAGAGCTAGAAGGTACTTCTAAATTTATTTCTTTCCAAGTTCATACCTTGTTCATCCTGAAGTCATAAGCTATAAGTCACATCACTTGCTAGAATTCTTTAATGTTTAGGGAATGACAATCATAGAATGACTTGGGGTGGAAGGGACCTTCAAAATCATCCAGATCCAACCCCTGCCGTGGGCAGGGACACCTTCCACTAGAGCAGGTTGCCCAAAGTCCTTTTCAGCGTGGCCTTGAACACTTCCAGGGATGGGGCATCTACAAATGCTCTAGGAGCTTGATATAATTGCCCTTACTTTTATAATAGCATGGCAACACCAGAGAGATGGGCTCAGAATTCAGTTTAAAACAATTACAATGCCAATAGAATCAAGAACTCATCTTCTAGGTGTGTTCCAACTGGGTTTAGTTGTTTCTGTTCTTGTCACATATGATTAGTCCTGAATGCATTTTAAACTGCTGACAGTGGAATTCTGGGCAATTTCTTTTTCTTATACACCATTAGTTAACCTCAGCTAATATTCTAAAGCAGTAATCCAATTTAATTTCATTTTAACATATAATCTATTCCAGCAATCTGTTAAATCATAAGCCCAATTACTGAAGTTTATTTGCCTTTTTCAGTGCAACTCTAACAAAAATGGTTGCTGATAATAGCTCATGATACTGATAAAATACTCTACAGTTAGGCTTCACACCAGCATAAGATGAATGTGCTGTTACTGAAGTCCCACAACATGTATTGCAGCTTGACTGCATCTGCTCTCCACCTAAGCAAGGTTTTCACTCCTCAGTCCCTTGCACACTTCAGTCCTTCAAAGACCCCAAATTCATCACACAAAGTGTCAAATAGTATGTTCTTTGTTCACTAGGGAGAGAAAAGTAATTAACTTCACTTAGTTTGGAATTTTCAGCTTAAAAGATGACTTTCAGTTTTCATCAGACACATCTTCTGATCCTAAAATTCATACTGTACCTTTGGAAGCTTCAGAACTCACTCTTGGGGGTGGCTGCCACAATATTTGTCTTATGTTTTTATCCAAAGACCACCAGAATTTATTTCTCTGATGCACTAAGACTCTGCTCTATTTTGAGTTTCATATTCAAGAGGCAATAAAATGATTTGTTGTCTGTTCAGCTTCCGTGATACTGTCAGTGTTTGTACTGATTGCTTCCAAAGACACAGCATATTTTTTTCCATGCAAACTCTGTTGAAGCTGCACTACCTCACAAATATAAAGAGATAAAGAGTGTCCATGGAGACTATTACTGTGATCCATTTGGCATGCAGCTATTTGTAAAATACTGTAATTTTACTGTGTGCTGAAACCAGAGTTTGGTCTGTGAACAAAGACTTGCTTTCAGTTATTTCACATTCTGAACTAGCAGTCTCCTCCCCAGCAGACTGTTATTTAAGGGTTGATTAACTTTAACCTTAGTATTGCAAAGGTTTTACAGCCTTGCATTGTGTAGGGCACAGTGTTTAGAAATACAGGGGTCTGATCTCAGCTAGCTTGTCTAGATGCTAATGATAGAAAAATCACATCAACAGAGAAGAGCTGGTTCTACTGTCAGTACATTGAGACAATCAAAAGCAAATGGAGTACAATGGTGTTTAGATCACACCACTATATAGTGATGAATATTTTGGTTTGAACCAAGCAGACATAATGTGAGATAGGATAGCCTGTGTGTACATTGTTGGTGGGTTTTGTTCTGTTTTATTTTTAGACATGTTTGAGATCCTACCATGTTAATATTTCTCAGTAATGAGATTAAAAGAAGATCAGATGATGAGAAAACTGATACTAAGGAAACTTGACTAATCATTTGTGACCACACTGGAATTTCACTGGGAAGGGGAGAGAGGGTAAGCAAAACCAGAAGAAAACCAATCTGAGAGGGTGGAAAATGAGGGAACAATTAAAGATTTCACATATGCCAACCTTTCCCTTCTGACTGCTTTTTTTTCAGGCTCTCATTAAAGCTTTTGCTTCTTCATTGGGGCACTGATAAGATTTCCTACACTGGTGTATTTACTCATTTAGATTCCTTAATGACAACTTCAAGCACTGCCTTTCCCTTCATCAGGATGCTTTATAAGTATGCTGTCTTCTTAACCTGTCTTGTGTCTTGCTGCCTGTCCTTTACTTGACCATCAACTGCCACCCCTTAAGAACTTAATTATATTTTCGTTACAGAAGCCTGTTTTCTCTCTGAACCACAATTATGTTACTACATAGTCTGCAAGCTTCATGTCACCAGGTCACAACTAGCTGAAGTAGCAGCAAGGCTAAACCACCTGCAGGTCAAGGTGGTCAACGACATCTCCCATGTCCATTTCCATTACTTCACTCGAGCAGAGAGAATCCTAACAGTTTAAGGTAATTTCATGCTCTGCATGACATTCCTAGAGCATTGTTTGTGTGCTGAGATTTCTGTACTCCCTATTGTACTGGCCTGATTTTGTCTTCATTCCTCACTATCCCTTATTTCTTTTCTTAAAAGTTGTGAATTGGAAGCTTCTTGACTCCAGTCACTAATTTCCTTAAGCCAATTTTAAACCAAACATCTGTGAATCAGTTGTAAAATATTAATGAATATTTGAATACAGCACATAGAGATAGTGTACTGCTAGAGATTAACAAATATAACTACACTCAGTTCTTACAATAAACGTCTCTGCCACATCTCCTCTCCTCCCCAGTGCATACCTCTGATATGGTGTATATCCACTCAAAGCTTTGCCCCCCTACAGAGAAACTGGCAAGAGAAAGGGAAATTAATTGCTTCATCTATCAAACTTCCTCTAGCCCAAAGCAGTGTACAGTTCCACAGGGGATCTTTACTGTAAGCGCATTTTGTGCTGCAGAATATGCGCTAGTTTATGTCCTGTTTTCATTCCTACAGATGAAAGTTTACCTCCTAAACAATGATTGTTAGAGGTACTGTAATCTCTTGATTTGACAGACTGTATAAGAAGTTGTGTTCTTTGAGCAACACAAATCATAACTGGCTTGAAATTTACACGAGGCACATTGACCTCCTTGAGTCTTGCTGTTACTGTGCACGGTGTAAGTACGCAGACCAGTAGGACTACCTTTGGAGAGTTTATTAAGAAAAAATCCAGTTATTTATTGATTTACCTACAGAGAAAAATATAGCTAGTACCTTACTTCCAGTGGAGTTCCTGGCCTTTATGCTATTAATTCTGAAACATGAAGAGATTAGACCTTACTAATGCCTAGTTGCTGACCATCTCCACTACCTTTACACCATTTGGTGTAGGCATTTCCAACAACACCAATCAATAGCAACATCACATTTCAGAGTGTCTGATACTCCATCTTGCTTTCTTCCACTGTTATATTCAGCTCATGTGTTTGATGAATTCTGTAGGTTAATAGCTTCCTTTACTAACACAGGGGTTTTCTGGTTTTATTGTTAAGTTTTTCAGGTCCAGCCAAGTATATGTTGAAGACTTGCCTTTTCCTTGCTCTTCATTAGAACAAACAAACAAAAACAAACACCAAAAGAAAAATGAAGTCTGTGAGGATAATTATGTATCTTCAGCCAGCAGCAACTCCATAAGGTTATGCAATTGCCAATGAAAATACAGTTTGGCCTACATTTTATTATTGACAATGAACCAGAATGGGGAAATATCTTGTCTTCCAACTCTGAGACTTATTTCAAGCTTAACACTTAAAACAAAACCTTATTGTTACCATTTTATGAGATTAATCACATCTGACCTGAATGACAAGGAAGCAGATAGTGGTTTATAATGTTTTCCAACATGAACTAATCATTCTTTAGAAAGCATCCTGCACTTCAGATGTTAAGATTTAAACCCTCCAAGAATCAAATCTCATTTGTCTTTCTTACTTTACCAGTCTCATAACAGGTAAGAGAACACAACAGATAAAGTATAATCTCAACTGGTTAATGGCCAAGCTTGTAACATTAATACATGTTAATATACTTGCTCATCACTTCTTTCACATAAGATACACTAATTGTGTATCATATGGGCTTAAATATTTCATGCCCAGCACATGGATGAGTTTGGTGGGGTTTTTCTTTTGGTGGGGTTTCTTTTTGTGCCCCCTTTTTAAAACGTGCGTGTGTAGAAAGCTTGAATCATCAATTCAGCAAGAATCATGGTAACATTTTTTCCTATGCATCACGCAACAGACTACAAAAACAGAGTGAGAGGACAGAATGAGAGGAACACGTACCAGGGAGGGATCCTGTGTTGTTCCAAGGACAGGGGGGATGAAATCCATTCGAGTTCAGCCAAGTGATAAGCTTTCGACTTATATATATATATATTCAAGTGCCACATGGAGACCCCTCCCCAGCATCTTAGTGTCTGACAGTGGTGTAGGTTTACACTTGATGATTATGTCCAGGTTCCTTGTAATTACTAGCACATAGTTCTTCAGCCTTGAAAGCATATTCCTAACTCAAGAGGCAAAGCTAGACTTTCCTAGTGATGCTAACATTGAACCAGGACAGGCACTGAAAGCAGGAGCAACCTCTCAGTTTTTCCTAAACTCTCAAAGATGGTCTTTCTGTGGACATTCAGGAAGAGGAGGAAAAAGACTTTCAGTTTTAAGGTAGGAGGCTAGCAAGCATTTTGAAGAGGAATCAAATGAAACATAGTCAAGGAAAGGTCTGCAAGACCCTCCAAGCTATTAATAAAAGCTTCACAAGGAGAGTAGCTGTACAGCACTAGAACAAGTTATCTAAAGAGACTGCAGAATCTCCATGCTTGGGGAGGTTTTAAGGACTCCTGAACCAGCTATCCTATCTTTCCTTGACTGTAGCAGGTACCCACCATCATTGTAGGTTTACTAGAACATCAACGGTGCTGGCTTTCTGCCTTGAAGGACCCCCCCCACAATAATAATGCCTTTTGGGCAGCAGGCAAAAACATAGACTACATCTCAGTTCCCTAGGTAAGAGGCAAGACAAGGCTGCCTGAACAGCACTACTTAAAGTGGTTTGCTGTATTGTTGTTTTTTTTTTTTCTTGGCTATATTCAGCCTTGTTTTGTTACCCAGCTGGTTTAGCCATTGCTTCAATATTATTAATTGCTCTTGGCTGTACAGGACTCATGTTCTACATCTTTATTTTTTCCTGTAATGTGATGGCCTTATCAGTAAATATGCTTCCCTGTGGAACAGATATATTTAGTTAATTTTGGATTCAGCCTTGAGCCCTTTTAGCTGGGCCCTCAAAAGTAGCTTGTAAACAGTTACATGGAAAGGAATAAAGGACTCCCAAGGCTCATGAGAATAGGAAATGGCCCTACAAGTGTAGGACAGATAGAATCCCTAAGGGGATAAAGATAGCTAACTACAGAGACCAACGGTTTAAAATGAACGGGATAATGACAATAGGTAACATGAAGATAGGTGAAGGGGTTCTAGGGAACAACATAGCTGACCTTTGTTTGGGTTACATCTAATAAGTAGGGAAGTGGTGTTGCAGGCAGCCTGTAAGAAAGCAGGGTTCACTGCTTCATACAGGAGGAGAAAAGTGATGTTTCTGCTTTGTAAATAGTAGCAGCTGAGTTAAGAAGAACGAACAGCTCTTTCCCCAGCAGAGCAAGTGTATTGCTTGCTTTTTGGAGAGCAGACTTGTCTCCAGCTAGGAATTCCCCTTAGTAACAGCCCCAGATCCTCACAGCTTCCAACATGTTAATTGGGGCATTTACAGGGTACATTAGCGAGCTGTTATGAAAAGCTGGTTTAAAATTACTTCATTAGCAGCACAGAACAATTCTGCTGGAGAAACAGAAGCCATACTCTTACCCTCACTACCCTCTTACTTGTTCTACTCTACTTCCCCATGCTTTTTGTGCCATACCATCGTTACTGGGAAAGGATGCTGCTGAGAGTCTCCAATCTTAGCAGGACCAGCATGGGCAACTCCTCTAGCACTTGCTATAGAAACTCTCTTCCCTGCTCATACAACAGTTCTCATGAAACTTTGGTGAACTTCACTATCTTTAAAAACCTGCCTGTCAAATTTGGCTGAAAGTGGACATGTCCAAAGCTGTCAGGGGAAAATGAGGCAACAATCCTAGAAAACTTGCTTATTTCAGGTGCTTAACTTTGCATTCTAATAAAGCTTTCAAAAGCTGTAGTAGAGATTGTGTTCCTCCTGCACACCTGTTAGAAATACTAGAAGTATTTGGCAAATGTTTGTTTCCACTCAGTCTGCTTACTTTCCCCATGCAAGAACTCAAAAGCATGTCTCATAAGAAACCCAAATCCTCTGCTAAAGCCATTTTTACCTGCTTACCTATGCTTTTGCTAACACTCTGCTAAGCTTTCTCTGCTAAGCTTTCTCTGAACTATCACTATCAAGACACTTTCAGTAACAATAGTATATAGTTCAAACATTTTTCCATGTCTCAGAAGAAAAATCCTCCTGATCCCCCATGAAGTCAGAATATATACCTAGACAGATGGGGACAAGAAATATTAGAGCTGTTTGTACTTATGCTGAAGATACAGCTATACTTTTAAAGCAACCAGCCTCATCAAAATCTTTGTTCAAGTAATTTGGTGGCTTAAATACCCTCTGTTTTACATGTTGTCATCAACCCAAACACAGTTTATCCTGGGTCTCAGAATATGACATCAAGCAGAGAGAATTGCTTTTCCAGAACAGTTGTCTACCTAGTTGTCTATTCACACTTCATGCCTAGCATGACCTGAGGAAGAGAAGGAGAGGGAGCCTAAAAGCATCCAAAATGAAGGCTGAAAAGACTAATTTCAGCTCCTC
Organism: Agapornis canus; assembly: GCA_036873685.1. NCBI lineage: Eukaryota > Metazoa > Chordata > Aves > Psittaciformes > Psittacidae > Agapornis > Agapornis canus. The sequence goes on from JBAFWW010019079.1 coordinate 16,151, forward strand.
ATGGAAGCAGTCTGATGTGCTCCAACCCAGTCCACCTGTGGTCACAGCTGAGCTGTTTGACTGATTCGAGGCCAGAGCACAGGTAGCTGGCACACACTGCAGCTGCAAGGCAGTGATTTGTAGCTGAGGCTGGAACCTGACTACATGAGCCATCCTTAACTCTTTACCCAGGTGAGAGGTGTGTCCCAGCTGCCAGGCATCCATGTGCAGACAGGCTCCAGTTCAACTCCAGCCAGCAGCAAGCAGTTTAGAGGCTTGTCAGGTTAAGCAGCTCTTCACTCATTCCTCAGCATGCACACGCACTTGTGTCCTCAGTGTCAGAGCTCAGCACAGTGCACAGTTAGTTAATGGACCCTGGAACTACTGAGACCCACAGTTTAGCCTGGCTTTAAACAAGCTAAGCAAGTCATGCAGCAGTGATGGAAAGCTCATGTCTGGCCCAGATATGCAAGTAGTTACTGTCCTGTGTCACCCAACACTTTGAATATGGTTCTGTAGTTGGTTTATTCTGGCTTACATAGCTAGAAAATGTGCAACATATCAAGATGGTGAAGAGCAAGGTAAAGAAATAAATAAAATCTTGTGGTCTTTATTGTTTTCCAGTGAGTTTGTCCCATTCTGTAGCATGAAAAAGCCCAGTCAATAAAGTGCTTTAGCTATGCAGCATGATATGGCTCATTAGATGTTCCCAGTGTTGAAGGTGGTGTGTGGCTATCTGAACCCACTAAAGGAGAACTGACTTTGATTAGCGTGAATAGCCATAAGCTGTATACCCACTGTTGACTCAACATTTCCTCCAAGCAATTTAATTCATCTGTACAACACCTGGCACCCATTTCAAAGACAACTTTTCACCTGAGCTGTGTCTAACAGCCTCAAATGAAGAAAAAGATTTAAAAGGAAAAATAAACATGTAGTTTTCAGGAGGATGTTATAAAAATGTAGACAACTTGTACAAGATCTGTCGTTTGATCTACCAAACAGTTTACCTGTGCTTCAAAATACTCAGCAAACAGGTAGAGCTCTGGCAAACACTAAGTTTAGTTTCTGCTTACAGAAGCATTTTGTCATAGAGTTATTGTTTATAAATATGCTGTTCTTCTTTCTTTCACATTCCTCCTTGCCAATGAAAGCGCTCTGAAGCTGACAGTAAGCCACATCTGAGAGCTTGTTTTGTTTTGCCATGCCTAAGACCTTGAGATTAATTGCTTAATGCCGGGTATGGGCAAATGTAAACCACAGAAACCTGGCAACAACATTTGAGTCACTAATGCTGTTTTTCAAGCTATGCATTACTGCCAAGCAGCCCCAAAATTAGCACAGATTAAAAAGAAATCATAAATCAAAGCTAACGTTTAGGGAAGTGCACTGATATTTCTTGTTGCATAATGGATCAAAACCAGAGCAGCTCTGGCTGAACTGTGCCGAAGCTTACTGTGAATAAGCAATGTTCATCAATGGAAACATCCAAGGAAGACAAGACTGGCAGTACCAAAGAGTTTGTGAGATTAAAGTTCAGCATTAAGGCTCTGCTGTAAAACACACAAGCTGCTTCATGCACATGTAATTCTAGGATTTAGCTGAAAGGGAAAGCAGGTAAAGAAATTCTCTAGCAAGTCTGCATGGTTAGACTTCTACATGGATAAAGAAAAGGGTTGTAGCAGCTTTATAAAAGAAGTGCCTAAGTACAGGAGGGAAGGAATCTATAGTTTTTAATCAAAATTGAAATATTTGTCTTGAGTATGACAGAAGTCTGACAGAGAATACAGTTAGTTTTTCCCAGTCTTGCTAGTCCTTTCATTACAATCAACCAAACTATATTTGAAGTCAATTATAACAGCACAGTAATTCCTGTCCTCTAAAAGATGTTCCCAACCTGAACCATATTTTCTTTCTGGCTTACTGGGAGTGCAGTGTACACAGCCAGAACCAACGCTTTGGATTTGCTTTATTTTAGTCATGGTGGCACCATTTTCCTCTCTCTTTAACTCAGTTACCCAGGAGGCAGCTGTCTATTGTTTTCTTTTGAAGATAACACAGTGCTGTGTGAAACTGTGCCTCCTCACACTACACAGTCCATACCTTATGCAGGTATGTCCCTGCCTGACAACACCCATTTTACCCTTGCTCTTTAAGCATGCAGTTTCGGTGCAACATCATAGAATGGTTTGGGTTGGAAAACTTTGCCTCCCTCCATATCCCCAGATACTTCCTGCCCTTTTTTTTTTGTCAGGTGTTGATGAAGGACATGGAGCTGTTGGACCAAGTGCAGAAGAGGGCCACAAAGATGACTGGGGGACTGGAGCATCTCCCATATGTGGACAGGCTGGGAAAGTTGGGGCTGTTCAGCCTGGAGAAGAGAAGGCTGAGTGGAGACCTCCTAGCAGCCTTCCAGTATCTGAAGGAGGCCTACAAGGATGCTGGGGAGGGACTCTTCACTAGGGACTGTAGTGGTAGCACAAGGGGTAATGGGTTAAAACTTAAACAGGGGAAGTTTAAATTGGATATAAAGTTCTTCTTTACTGTTAGGATGGTGAGGCTCTGGAATGGGTTTCCTAAGGATGTTGTGAATGCTCCATCCCTGGCAGTGTTCAAGGTCGGATTGGACAGAGCCTTGGGTAACACGGATTAGTGTGAGGTGTCCTTGCCTATGACAGGGGTGTTGGAGCTAGATGATCTTAAGGTCCTTTCCAACCCAAACCATTCTGTGATTCCAACTGGGCTGAGCAATGCTAAGGAGAAGTACAATTATCGTAATTTTCTAAATATTTAATTAACTGCTGATCTAGAAGGCAGTCAATGAAAATGCAAATGTGTTAACAGTTCTGTCCAAGCTGATGAAAATGTTTGATACATTTTGTGAATTACTAGGCTCGTCTTTATCAGCTTACACAATAAAGCACAGGTATTTTTTTACTTTACCCTCTTATTTGAACTCAGTTTTTGGTATGTATCCTGATTTTATTTAACTAGTCCATTTAAAATTTCTGACTGAGTTTTCACTGTTGGATCATATTAGTCTTCTGAATTGTGGTGTGCAAGCTGCAATGACAGCGACTTTCTTTTGGGGCACGTTTGGAACTGTAATCACATTTTCACCTCATCACGTCTTCATATTCTCACTTTTGCAGTGTGCTGGCCTCTGGCAGTTGATTCATCATGCGTCCCTAAGCACAAACATGGACTGGGACATAGAAAGCAATAATAGAGTAGAATAAATCATATTATAAGCTCATGTCTGGGGGAAAAAGATCAGAGAAGGCATGCCAGCTGTGAATGTAAATGTATTGTATGGCTTCTGGGTTGTCAGCTCAACAGTGTAGTTGTGAATTTATGGAGTCTAGGTTTTGAAAAATGCAATGCTAGCTGCTTTGGTCAGAATCAATACCAGTCAACAGAATGAACCAGATTTAAATGGTCAAATACTCTGGCAAATTGTTTGATGTGTGATCTCAGAGAAATATTGTATATGTTGCTCACACTAAAAACATAATTACTGATCTAAACTGAAATATTAAGCATGCACCTATGCAATGGGCACATGTTTAATATGTTTATAGCTAGTACACACTAGAATATGCTATAAAAATTAAATGAAGACAAGAAATGAGTGGGAAGTTCTACAACAGTTATTTATGTAAGCATTCATTTGTTTTGGTTTGTTTTCTTTTTAGCATGATTAGGTGCCTAATCGTGTGAGAAGACTACTGTGTGAATAACAATGGTTTATTGAAAAATGCACTTGCTCCAATTATTTGTGATACAACTTCTGGAAATCTCACATGAAAAATTCTATTTCCAGATTGTCTTGAAATAGTTCTCTCTATATACGTATATAAGAAATCCTTCTTTTGAAAATTCCCATCCCTCAAAATAAAAGTGTGAGAGACTGGACTTAGAGCTAGATATAATTGTAGATAGTGTGGTTAACAAACTGTTTATGTATTTAAAGCTGTATCTGACTGATATGGCACAAACAAATTCAGTGCAATTTTAATTCTAATATTTTTCTCTACCTCAAAAAATCATGTTTCATCACCAAAATATGTACAAAATACATACAAAACACATATGTATTAATATATATTCTTATATCATAAAAGCATATTTGCTCTGATTTGGAAATGCAAGAAGCAAAGGACTACCTCTCTTTTCTCCACAAAAAAAAATGTGTTTCATGAAGGTCTGACAGCATACTATAATACCTAAATTACAAACTACAGGCTATATAAAAAAAAAAAAGGTAACTACAGTTCATTGAGATGATGTTTTCTGTTCAAGTAAGTAAAAATAACTGAAGACTAAAATTATGTATAATTGAGAGTAGCACTGGTAGGAATATTTATTTATCCCTTTATATTTATTTATTTATTCTTTATTTTTTTTTTTATTTATCCCTTTTTTCTCAAGTATAAGTTGTGGTGGAGGGGATTTTTTGTGCTCTTTGCACTACTTTGAGTGTTCAAAAGTCCTTATGTAGCAAATGGAGGACACAACTGTGAACATGATATACTAACAAGACATAAAAGAAAGACATGGGTCAATTGGAGAGAGTCCAGTGATATGCCACCGAATTTATTGTGTTGGAGTATCTGACACAGGAGGAGGGACTGAAAGAGCTGGAGTTGTTCAGCCTGGAGGAAACAAGGGTCAGAAGCATCTTATCAGTGTGTATGGGTACATAATGATGGCCAGTGAAGACAACTAGGTTCTTTTCAGTAGCATCAGGACCAAATGCAGTGAACATGAACAGAAATTTAGGAGGCTATATCTGAGCATCAAGAAGCAAGTTTTAACCTTGAGGCTGACAGAGCACTGGCAATCCAATGTTCTGAACTGCAAAAAAAACAATGGTTGCCAATCCACTCTTCTGAACTGCAAAGCAGGAAATTCTGGGAGGATGGGAGTGTTCAACAAAGTCTTCAAAGTAACGCTTGAAGCTTGATTCAGTTTCAGTTTGAGCTAAAATGTGGCTTTGAATGATATGATAAACCCGAGGCTACTTCATATCCTCTTTTTAGGTTTTGGGGGTCATTTTTTGGTTTGGTTTGGTTTGTTTTTTTCTTTTTCCCCAGACAATACACAAACCTAATTTTTATTGAAAATTGGAAAAACAAGAGCCTATGTCTGTGCTCTCAGCTTCAAGTCTCCTTTGTTATTATTCTATGACAGCATGTATTTCTCTTTAAGCTTTTTCTCAGGCACCCATGCTTCCCTGAAACACCACACAGTGTGTGCAAGGATAACATGGTATAACACTGCATGATGTGTTTCCATTAGGCTCACTGATGGGAGAAAATGGGGACCTGATGTGTGAATACGGAGAGACATCATGGAACCATAACCAGTTAAATACTGCATTGAAGTGAAATGGTTAAGTTCAGTTAAACTAAAGAGCATGTTTTTATATATGTTCTAATAGAATATTAGAATAGTGTAATTTTTCTTAAGAACTTTGCAAATCATTTCTATTGGAAGAATAATTACCATGAAAAAGGTAATCTTGTGTCTGGTTTAAAAGTAGAATTCTGAAGTGAAGTCAAACATAATTCATAGTCCGCAAGTCATACAAAGATGGTTTTCTTGCTTTTTGGTGACTTCTAAGCATACCACCATCTCAGATTAGATGTAGTGAGTTGGTTGGAGGTCAGGTTAAACAGTCAGGGTAGCTACAAAATTTATAAGGACTTATGGGTAATAAGAAAAGAGTAAAAAAAGCATCAGAGAACTATGCTGGAAAAATAAAAAACCTAATCTGTTAATAGCAATCGTGGGTAACATGAAATGTTATTACTGATGATGCCTTTTGAGTTTTGTTGTGGAAAGCTCTGTTTTTGTGCATTTGGTTGGTTCCTGCAGCTTTATACTGTGGTAGAATATAAATGAAATAAACTGAGAAAATTTTTTGCCTCTTGCACACCTGTGGCAAGAAAGGATGATTAAACTTTGCACTTATTCATTGAAATGGAATAATGAAATATGGCTATAACCAAAATAGCTTATGAAATGTGAAATTACATCCTTCCCTCTCTCATTACAAAACTCTTTGATTTTACTTTGTTCTCAGGGGCAGGGAACTCAACCTGTTGATAAATCTAATCAGAGAGGGATCTCAAAAAGCATCATCAAAAAGGCAGACTCAATGCTTAGGAGCAGTGACAAGGAAGAGGAAAGGAAGGACTTAATTTCATGGCAGTGTTGAACCAGGACATGCTACTGCTTGCTTTTAGGGCAGTTCAAGAAAAAAAGAAATCATACTCCACATTCTCTGGCTTCTTTCCTAGTCCAAGTGCAGTTTGAGACAGCTGATGTGTCTTGGAAACTTGGTAAGTCTCTTAGATATCTTTCACCAAACCAGAGCACCATACAAATGAGTATTCCTCTTTCAACTTGTCACCACAGTGTTTTCTCTGGTTAGTGGTTTTGAAAGAGTCTTGGTATATCTCTTGTATGCTGTGTTTCTTTTTCAAGAATTTGAGTGCAATACTGCAACAAGTAGTAAGCAAAGGTAATGAGCAAAAGTAAAGTACTGCAACAAGGACCTCCACAGCAGAGTGCTTCTCATGCAGTTCACATTCTCTTTGTGTCCCAAAAGATTGGCAGGGGGAATGAAGAGGATGGTGGTTTCTCAGCCCTTTTTGAATAAAACTTTGTCTTCCAGTCTATGAATTTGAAACCCTGCTGGTGCAATCAGCACGTGCTCAAGAACTAATCCTAGTCCTCTGAGAAGTCTGGGAATACAAGTAGCAGATATCTCAGGATGAACTGACAAGCACAGCTCAGACCGATTTCAGGATGGGTTTCTGTAAATGGTACCAGGAGCCTGCATGTGCACTTGTGTTCTCTCAAGGCTGAAACAGACAAACAAATAATTTCAGTTCAGCTAATCACCTTCTAATTTAAGGTGAGCTTAGAGTTGCATGAACACAGTGCTATTTGAGAGCTCAACATTTCCTCTGTGAGAAGAGGGGACATCAGGAAAATAAATTATCAAGAAGTGGAACTCCGATTCAGAAATGGAATTCTGACTGTAATAATGGGAAGTGTGTTGACTTCCTTATTTTAGCCTTCTCCTTCTTCTGCCACTGTCCATCTCACATCTTTTTATGTAGATATTTCCCAGTCTCTTCAGCTCTGCCTCTTGCAATTTTGCTCTTAATTTACTCTTTTAATAAGTTACAGTTGTTCCTACTCAATGACATCCTCTCTCATGACTCTCCTTTTTTTGGTTTCTCACACTTATTGCCACTATACCTTCCTGTGGGGGAATGGAAAACATCTTAATTCCTATAGTATGAAAATTTCTCCTTCTGTTCTTCACCTGAAACCCAACTCCTCTTAAGAGCATTTTTATTACTTTGATCCTCTCATTGACAGTACACATTCCCATCCAGAATTGCTCATGTACTATACTTTCCTGATTAAATTACAAGCTCATTAGGATTGGCAGGTTATTTGGTTATGCATTATAGAAAATACCACATGCATCTAGTATCTGATTTGGACTGCACCCTCATTTTCCCATCACAATTTGGCTAGCTGTGCCTGCTTTGCTAATAACTGCTATTGTCACAATATAGTTACCAGAACAAAAGCACCTTTTTGTAGAGAAAGATGTGATGTTTTGAAGAAATTATCATCTATCTGTAAGACCTCAGATGAACCTTCTCTTTTCACAGGGGGAAACCTGAACTGTTCTAATCCTTACAAGTCAATTATCAGCTAAACTGCTCATTTCCTGCTGCAATTCAAGATTCATGAAATCTGAATGGGATATGCATTTTTAATGTTACGGCAGGAACCATAAATATTGTTGGCCTTGTTTGCCAGAATCTTAATACAATAATGACTACAAAGCTGCAGGAAGGAAAAATATCTGAGATGCACTGACTCAGTTTCATAACCCAATAATTTTGACAACCTTTTCAAATGATTAAATAGGCTTGGAGAAATCCAGGCCCTGAAGTATTATCTCCATTTGTGAAATCCTAAATGTTGGTGGGTTTATTTATTTTTTTTTTTTTCTTCTTTTAAATAATGCAGGAGCAGGTGCTGGCATTTCAGTTCAACTAATTAGTTTCTAATTTACTGTAAACATCTTAGAATTCCATGAACACATCTCAGTGGTATCTCAGAGGAAACGATCTACTGGTTCGATAAGTCTTTCCTGAAATACCACTGAGAATTGACTACATGAAGTGTATGGCCTTACTTAATAGATCTGATTTTTTTAGAATACACTGAAAAACAAGATAACATTTCCATGTTTTCCCTGATATTATCATTATCTGTGTAAAGGCATACTCTGTAGGAATTTTGTATTAATGACACCACTGTTTTAATTTAGAAAATGATGCAATATTACAATATAATTCAATGCACTACTGGAATTCTTCCAGACATTAAATGTGTTTGTAGTGATGTTACCACAGGAATCTTCAACAATGTTTTGAAGTATTTTTACATGCATATGATTTGTGTATCTAATTTGGTGATCAAACTGTAACAGCAAATGTTGCAATATTTCACTTATTTCTAGGTTATTGCCTTCATAAAGTAGTTACATTTACAATAAGAAAACTCAGCTGTGGCCATTTATTAAAATAAACCAGGAAATCTATCTAAATATGTCAATTTTAAAAATGTTTCTGAACATGTTAAATATATACAACTTTAATTCTGGTGGGGTTTTTTTTGGTTTGTTTTTTTTTTTTTAGCTAACTAGAGTGAAAACAATACTGACTTGAATTGCCATATTGGTACTTTTTAGTCACATGCTTATCATATTAAACATTTTAAAAAAAATCCTGTCTGCTTCTAGTTTTTTTTCTTCATTAATTATTAATTGCCTTTAAATTATAAAAGACACTTAAAAGATACAAAACAGTACTAGAAGATACACACTTATCTTTTCTGACTTCATCTTTGAAAACCAAAGACAGCTGCCTTGGTACAGATGGTAGGATTTGCTTTTCACCATTTGGGTGAAGCTCTAGTTTACCTCACAGCATGTTAGCAGATACCTTAGGAGTATGTGGGATCAGCCCTTCTGAACCAGCATTACTGAGATTGAAAACCCTTTCTCAGTATTGCTACATTGACAAACCCGTTGATATCAATGCCATTGTATGCATCTTCCCTTTCTCAGGTGTTAATCAGCATAATTTGTGTTTGATATAACTTCTGTGGCACTGCTCAATCAACTGAGCAAGGTACAGGCTGAGAATAGAAACTGTTTTTATTAGTTGCAGAGGTGGTTTTGTCCAGAGGTTCTTCACAGATATTTTTCATGTTCTAGAACCAGAAATAGTTTTCTCAGGGAACTGGAGAGGTTGATGGTGAGGCAGGAATGAGTTGCTTAAAGCTTCAGTGCCACCAGAGGGGTACATTTATAACTTTCAGAGACAGCAGAAGTGGATATACAGAGTCCTGCTGAAAACTTGGCAGGACCTATAAATACTGGAGTGTACTAGGATTTTGGTTAACTATTGCTTCTTGAACTTCATACATACTATTTCTTCATAATACTTGAGAAATTCACTCTTGTAAGAATGATATTTTTCTTAAATGCAATTTCTTCAACTTTTCATGGAATGCTATGTAGCAAAACGTGACCAGTGATGTGTTTAGTGCTTTTTTATCTACACAAAATTTTTTCGTAGTTTGGATTCTTAATTAGTACAGGAAATCCTAAAAAATACTTAACATAGGTTGTGTGAGTGGCTAAAAAAGGTGATACCAGCCATAAATTAGAAATGAATAGAAAACTCGAATGCAAATACTGTTAATTCCAATGTTTTTATGCAGGTTCTTTCATCTCTGCTTTCATCTGATATCTATTTTTTTTTTTAAATAAACTGTATTTTGCTACATAGGGGAAAATTAGCATTATCTTGCAGTAATGTGTGTTGAGGGATTAGGATATGTTTGGAAGAGGGCTGAGAAATAATTTAAAATACATATATGTTTACATGCAGGAAAAGAAGTGTTAACTGAAAATGATATCGATACACACAGGAGCAAACCAAATTGGTCTGGAATGGGAAATTGTGCAACTGCTACCCTTAAGTTACAGGGCTTTACACACAAACTGATAAAACCCTCAGGCTATTTCAAGTGGGTTCCCAGTTACCCTGAACAGTAGCTGCTACAAGCTGCACTGCCCGTCTCCTTGTGCCGGCAAAGGAATCTTTAGCCCCCTAGCTGAGAAACTTTTCCCCATGGGATAGCTTGTATCCATGTTTCAAGGTTTTCTTGACAGATAAACTCTTGTCCTATACTCTGATTTAAATTAGCTTAAGTGTATTTAATTAAGGTTAATTTTTTCAAACTCAGAGTGTTGTGTTTTCTAAGTGCATATTTCATTGTAAAGGAGGAGATTCTGTCCTACTTCACAATGCTTAAACTTCTTCTCTGCTTATAACTAAAAGAATCAGAAAACAACATCACCTCAAAGCTTAATTATGTAGATGCAACTGTTTACAGGAGAAGGATTTTTTTTTTTTTTTAACTTGCAGTTATGATATTTTAGGCATTTTGTCATTAATATCCATCCTGCCAGGTTCCCTAAACTGTTTCCAAACTGAGCTGAAGTGCCATCCAAATAGCCTCAGGAAAATTTATGGCTACATATCTTTATACTTAAAAATTAAAACTTTTGTTTCTGAGAGGAAGAGGAATTTGTTTCCATGCAAAAGGGACCAGACCAGTAAGTCAGTAGTTCCAGCTCTTCTTCCTAACATTACCATGGGAAGTAATGCAGATTTTCGAACAAATCTGAGTCAGAGCAGGTACCGCAATTAGACTGTGTAATGTTGAACAACTTGCTGAACAACCTCTGTCATTCTGTTTGTGAACCTGGAACAAATAAATCCCTTTCTAACACTCACAATAAGCTATTTATTAGCGTTTGTAGAGCTACTTCTAGTTCTCATAAGGAAGATTTTACTGATATGAAATGATACTGGGATTCTCCTAATTACCTTTTTTGTTACTCAGCCCCAATTTTCTTCTTTTGTAGCCAGTAAATGGAAGATTCTGGAATGTGATAGAGAAGTTATATCTTGATGGAGAAAATAAGAGGGACTGACTGGGCAAGTAAATTTTTATATGCACCTCAGTAAAGCTGCACTTGAAATAGAGTCTACCTGGATCAGTGCAGCACTGAGATCTAATACAGCCATTTAGCAGAACGCTGATGTATTGATTTAGTCCCTGACACTTGTATCTGACTGCAGTGTTTTTTTGTGTGGTGCTGGTGGTCATTCTTTCCACATGACTAGCTTTTGGCTACATGTTCCTCTGTTATTAAGTCCTCAAGTTACGGCTTGATGGCAGTGGACAGAAAAATTCCTTAGCAGAAAATTCTTAGCAAGTGCACAAGTGACTGCTTAGTGAAGCATTGTAATTAAAGAAGTGAAGGAATACAATCTCCTAAATTACTTCAGTCTGTCAAGGTGGTAAAGCAAATGCCAGTGCAGAGTAATAATCTGAGCAGTAAACTCATAAAATACACATTCTTTGTTCTGACATGGACCATTTAAATCTCTTTTCCTCCTAATACAGTAGCTGGAGAGAACCCCATAAATAATTAGGGTAAACATAAAAATGTTTCTTTAATAGAAAACTATTGGAGCCTTTTACAGAAAGCAGCAAATGATAGTTGTTCATAAAGTACTGAGTACTGCACTCTTAACAATTATTAGTGATGAGATACAGCATTAACCTTAACAGTTTTTTGTGGTATGAATATGGGAAGATATCTGTTGCATTGATTTCAGTGGTTTTTTTTTGTTTTTGTTTTTGTTTTTGGTTTGGTTTGGTTTGGTTTGGGGTTTTTTTGGTGGCTGTAGGGCTTGATCTTTTTTTTTCCCTTTTAAACTTTCAAATGCCTTATTTTCCTAAAAGTATCCAGATACACACTATCATTTCATTCATCATTCACAGAGCTATAACTTTTTAAATCTTTTATTTTATTTTTGTTTTGTAATGTATCAGGGCACACTGGAGGAATAACTTTAATCTTTTAGGCTTTGCTTCTATGTCAGTTTGTTCAACCACTGTACATACTAATTTCTGAGATGTTCACTATAGCAGAAGGTGATAAGCACAGAGTGGCTGAAGTGATTGGATCAAAATCTTTGCCATTTATAAATATGAACATGTTACTGAAGATTTTTAATCAGTTTTAAATTGATAGTGAAGGTTGAGGAGAAATGAGGAAGCAGTATTTATCCCTCAGGATATCCATTTGGTGTTCCATATGTTTCTGTATATTTGAACTTCTGGGCATTGCATTTTCATCTGCTAATGCTATCTAAAGGTAAAGCTTTTAGCACTTTCCTCACGTTATTAAGGAGTCTCATATCCTCTTGGGTGACATGTAAGTTGGAAACCAGAAATAATTTTTTAATGAACGAGTGAACTTTTGGCTCCCCTTGATTTTTTGAAAGCTCCTGGAATAGTGGCAAGGTTTCCCCTGTCCCAAGTTAGATATCTAGAAATTACTCATCTGGTTTGTATCCTAGGCTATCCTCCCAGTAAAAGCTACAAACCCCTCCAAAATATGAGTTACATTATTTTAAGACTAAAGGGGGAATTAATCTGTTCAGATACCTGTAAATGTCTACAGAGAAATACAAGCAGTTTTAGATTCATTGTTCTTAAAGTAGGCATCTAAAATATATCAAATGAATCCACGTTAGAAGAGGAGAACAGTGCCTTGGCACAAGAAAAAATGATTGTTTCTTGTCATTAACTATTTGGGGGCTTAGATGATTAGTTTAGATTACAAATCTAGCTTTGTGATACATTAAATTGATTGATCATTGCAACACAGACTGGCTGTAAACAACCAGCTCTGCATGTTTTAACTGGTTGGCATAAAAAATACAAGTCCATAGAATTCAAAAGGACTCTGTGGATTTATGACAGTGCCAACTTTTTTATTGGCATAAATCAGTGCAAGTTCATAGAACTGAAAAATACTGTGCTGATTTGTAACTGCTGAGAGGTTGACTTAATAAGTGTACTGCATATTTTGTTTAAGCTGTTGAAGAAAGCTTAGAATATGCTTGCTGTGCCATCTCACCAACCATACTCTAACATAATTATCTGAATCCTGAAAAGTTTGAGCTGTATCTTCATGAAATCAAACAGTCCTTGAAGTATGTAAATGCATACTGATTTAATTAGATTTACATTAAGAGGTAATAGATGGATACTCCATAGATGGATACTCGGCTTCAGGAGCTCTGGAATTAGAACAGATTTCTACATTCTTGCTATTATTGACACCCACAGGATTCTGAATTTTGGTTGCTGTGTAGCTGATAAAGGCAATTGAGGCAAATTTTTGCAAGTTTAGCGAGGACTAACCTATGACACTAACCTTTGTCTTTGTTCACCATTCTCTTTCCTTCTGTCCTGGTTTAAGCCCAGTCTGTAACTCAGAACCACGCAGCTGCTTGCTCACAACCTTTCCCCCCTTTTTCTTCCCCCCCTCTCCCAGAGGGATAAGGAGGAGAATCAAAAGAATGTAACTCCCATGGGTTGAGATAAGTACAGTCCAGTAACTAAGGTATAACACAAATCACTGCTGCTACTACCAATAATAATAATGATAAAGGAAATAACAAGGGAAAAGAATACAGCATCTCAC
>JBAFWW010019082.1:0-32020 GCA_036873685.1 Agapornis canus
AACAAAATAAAATTTTTGTTTTTTTTTTTTTTTTTTTTTTCCTTTTTTTTTTTTTAATTGTCTTTCAAGATTAGCGTATGCTGAGTGCTTCACAGCACAAATGTAGGGAATATATAAACATTGGTGTTAAAATGAATACTTTAGCAATTGTGTTGTCATTTATGTTAAAGTGTAGGTCATTAATCCAGTAAGGTTTTGAAAGAATGAGCAAAGAGAAGATGATGGTAGAAAGTGAAAAAGAAACTTAAAAGCTCTTCCATTACAACTGGGAGGAACAATGGGGTTTGAAGTGCATATACAATCCAGATGTGAATTAATAGTGTGGACAAAGTAGAGCTAGAGTTAACAAAATGTGATACTGTATCTATTACTAATAGCAGAGGTGACTACTTCTAGTCCCTCTTTTCACCTCAGGGGAGCAGTAAAAAGAAACCCAAATTCAAATGGCTTTTGTTTATATAAAGTGGATGTAGAATTTCACAGAGCTAGAGGAAGTGTTTTTCAGCTAAGGCAACTTTAAAAGAATATTATGCTAACAGTCATGTAGTTTAAGAAAGTGCCTTTTGTGTGACTTCTGGCAACTCTTCTTTCAGGACCAGTTTGAACAACACATCCACCGAGATTTTCATGTCAATATTTATATTTATTACGGTTCTGACCGTAGCAGAGACCCATCCTTTCTTTCAGAACAAGACATAGTACTGACAACATACAACATCTTGGCTACTGATTACGGAGTAAGTAAATAAGAAAAAGTGTTCTTTGAAGACCCCTCACTGTTCAGGACTTCCAGTGTTCAGGCTAATGATGGCAGTATATTCAAGTACTATTCTGGCAGGTAATATAAAGATTATAGTTGTAGTTTTGCTTTACATACTTTTGTACTGGTTTGCTGTGATAACCAAGACAGGGGTTTATATTTTTATTTTGTTGTATTAATTTCTTTATTTTTATTTTATTTTAATTTTATCCTTTCTATTTATTTATTTTTATATTTTATTTTTGAGATTATTTTGGTGTTTTAATTGATTTCATCTGTAGAGAAAACTATTTGGCTGCAATTATGATAACTTAAGGAAGGCACTTTTTAAGGATAGAAAAAAATGGGAAGTATGTAAATCTTCCCAAATCTCAGTGGTGTGAGGCTCCCATTTCTGCCTTTTGCCTATTACATTCAAAGAATATGGAACATATGAAAACATAGTTCCATAGTTTTTGTTGATGTGGGTTGCTGCAGCCAGGTAGCTCATTGCATGAGATGTATTTGTAAAGTCATGATTTTATAGAAATTCTAGCCTTTTTAAAAGCCTGAAGATTTACATCTTTAACATTAGTTCTGTGATACATTTCCTATATCTCTTTGTATTTGAAGCCTTTATTTTCAGGCTGAGTGGATTTTTGCTGAAGCTGATTTGTCATACTAAGTATGAGAAAAATGGTAACATTTTCCAGAAATCATTAAATCTAAAAGGCAGAATGCCTCATTCTTAGTTT
Organism: Agapornis canus; assembly: GCA_036873685.1. Taxonomy (NCBI): domain Eukaryota; kingdom Metazoa; phylum Chordata; class Aves; order Psittaciformes; family Psittacidae; genus Agapornis; species Agapornis canus. The sequence goes on from JBAFWW010019082.1 coordinate 1,495, forward strand.
TACTCTTCTGTACTGATAAATAAACAAGATGCACATAAATGTCCTCCAATATTAATTGCAGAATTGTTATGTTAATAGCTTGCTTAATCCAAGTTGTGAAAAAGTATTTTAATTTTAGTGGAAGATTAAAAAAAATACTGTGTTTCAGATGAGAAGTGACAGCCCTTTACACAAAGTCACATGGCTGAGAATTGTGTTGGATGAGGGGCACACTATACGGAATCCAAATGCTCAGCAAACTATAGCTGCCTTAAATCTGGATGGACACAGAAGATGGATACTTACAGGTAAGATGTTTGATACCAGAGGAAATGCAGTGCAGCTTGGCTTAGTATAACACCATTTCGTGTTTTCCGCTTGGTATTTCTACTTTGGACTTCTCTGGAAGATGTCTGGGTTAATGTCTGTCTGCTTCAGATTCATTTGGAATGTTTTTGAACTTGCATTTTAGCAGTGATTTGGGTGTGTCTTTTTTAAGTTGTTTTTTCATTTTGTTTGCTTGGTTTTATGTGGGTGTTGGGTTTTTCTTTTGTTGGGTTTTTTTGTTTGTGGGTTTTGTTGGTTTTTATTCAGTTAGACAACTTTTAAAATAACTTGATACACAGGTTTGATAGAAGTGCAAGGAAAAAGGGACCTATTTATGATCTGGCATGTTACATCAGTTTAAAAGTTCACATTTTTATGTACTCATTGGAATAGCTTTTGAAATGTAATAGTCATCCTAAAAACTGCCAGGGACCATGCAAGTATATGATCCTTAAATGTAACTTAAAGTATATCATGATTGTGATTGCTGCTGGTGAAGCTGAAATGGAAAAATTATCATCCAAGTCTCCTAGAGATCTGCAGTTTTCTCACTCATGTATGTAAGTGTTTTGTGATAGTTCAATTACAAAATACATGTTATACTTAAAGACATGTCAGCCTAGTTATAAGAGACCTCATCCATGGTGTATGGTTTGAAGAAAGCACTAAACTGTCATTTTGACTAAAATTCTAAAATTTGTATTTTTTACTTTCTTTGAGGTTTTGCAATCTTTCGTGTTCTGTTTAGGCACTCCTATTCAGAATTCGGTAAAGGATTTGTGGCCACTTATTTCCTTCTTAAAACTGAAGCCTTTTACTGATCGAGAGTGGTGGCACAGAACAATTCAACGTCCAGTCACAATGGGAGCTCCAGGAGGACTTGGGTATGAAGTGTTCCCAAAGGGTTTATGAGAGAGTATGACTAGCAGTGCTTGGGCAGTGCGACTAATCAGTGTTCCATGCTTGAAATGCGGTTGGCATCAGTTCTCATTTCAACTGTTTAGTTCTAATTAATATTAAATGACTCAAATTATTTGATATTTCAGATTAATGAACTATATTGTACTGTTGGTCTTGGATTTTGTACAGAAAAACAAAAGTAAAAATGAAACAACTCCAGCTGGGTAATGTGGTGTTGATAATATCATCTTTTTAGGCGTTTACAGTCTCTGATTAGGAGTATTACCCTTAGAAGAACCAAAAAAAGTAAGGTTAAAGGAAAACCTGTTTTGGAGTTACCAGAACGAAAAGTACTCATTCAGTATGTTACACTCACAGAGGAAGAGAAACAAGTCTATCAGTCAGTGAAGAAAGAGGGCAAAACTGCTATTAGCAGGTAAGTAGAAGGCTTTATTAATTCTGAAGGCTGGATTTTGATACCACAGACTTAGTGTTTTGGAAGTTTTATGTTAGCTCTATTAGCAGAGTGTATCAATTTGTATGCTGTAAGCTAAAAATTGCAAAGTAGAGACTATTGCAGAGCTGTGTATTAGAAAGGGATACTGGCTATATAAAGAATGGCTTTAAAATTTTTTCTGACCATGTGTTAGTATTTCTTCTATGTTGAACATGCTACTGGTTGCCTTTTTACCTTGTTCAGAAGAGGATCTGAGAAAATTATATTCAAACAGGAAAGTGAAAAATTAGAATATCATTCTAATAGTTAGACTTCATCACTTGATGTCATCTGTTACCTTAGGCTGTAGCATTTCACACTAACAACGAAACTTATGTTCAGATTTTTCAGTGAAGGGACTGTACTAGCTCACTATGCTGACATCCTTGGTGTCCTCCTCAGATTGAGGCAGCTTTGTTGTCATCCTCGTCTGTGTATAAATACATCTTCAGCTGGTTTTTCACCTGGTGAGTGAATGCTTTTGGCACTTTGTATTCAAGAACAGAAACACATTTGTTTGTTTTCCAAGCCTTCTGGCTTCAGCCTTCCTCTTTTCAGCTTGGATTATTGAACTTTCATCTTTGTTACCTTTATTTTTTTCATACCATATGTTTTAGAAGTGGGTACCCTAGCACATACTCAAATATGAACAAAAAGGTCCTCAACAGGGTCGAAATGCACAAGGCTTGTTGAAGAGCAGTGTATATGTTGTAATAATTTACAGAAGTTCTTTTACAGTAAGTTTTTTTCTTTGCCTCAGGAGAGGAGATGTAGAGGAGCTTTCAGGAATGGCTTGTAGATTGGTAGCTTTGTCAGCTCTGGCTTTGTTATGGCTGTAAGAAAGGGTGGAAAAAGAGTGAAATTTTATTTTTGATAAGCCAGAACTGTACAGCTGCATAGTGTTAAAAGCTATATGCATTTCTTTCAGAAGCAGGTATAGTCTATTTGAAATACTCTAAATTTGACAATTCTCAAATCTGATATTTTGAAAAATCCTATTTTGAGATGCCATTGGTTTTAGGCATAGTTTTTCAGGAAACTGAAAGACCGTGAGATATAGTCAGAATCTTGCTTAGAAGGTTGTAATTTATCTTCCTGAAAAATACAGGGTGGAGAAGTGATTGGATAATTGTTCAACAGGTTTTTAGAAGTTAATTAGTAACTAGTATGATTTGAATTTCTTAAAAAATGAAACAAAGCAATCTTAACCATAAATAATGTCAACTCCATAGCAGTGTTACTACTGAACAGCTGCCATATGAAAATTGCTTGTTCCTGTTAAGCATTGTGTTGCATATGTACTTAACACTGTTGAGTTTCTTGGAATTCTAGTTATTATTTTTCCAAGTAAGATTACTCTTCATGTGTTTTGAAATCGTAGGTTAGAGTTTTCTGTAGTACTGGCCTGTTTGTGGTTTTATACATGGTAGGCTATATCCTCATTGTGTATAAACTGCCCTAGTTACATTTTGATTAATAGAACTGTTTAATGTATGCCACCTTGGAGTGTTTCCTATATAAAAATCTCCATTTCTAAGTCTCTTTCTATATTTGCAGATAGCAAAACTCCTGAAGAACTGCGTGAGGTGTTAGTGAGCAAAATGAAGTTGGTTCTGAGCTCTGGTTCAGATGAAGAATGTGCAGTTTGTTTGGAATCACTGACTCTTCCTGTGATAACACGCTGTGCACATGTGTTTTGTAGGCCATGTATTTCTGAAGTCATTAGAAGTGAGCAGGTTGGTTGTTCCATGGTTGCAATTAATTTTAATGGCTATTTGAAAGCAATGAACAGGTATCACCAGAAGGACATCTAGCTATTGTTCCTTTAGATCATACATGAACAGTGTAAACCTGGTAATCAGCAGTTACAAAAACTGTTGTCCTAAAACAATTGAGAGTGGCTTTCAAAACAAACAGTTTTAAGGTTCACCAGTATTTTCAAAAATTTTTCCCCAGTTTTCACCTTACTTTGTCCCTAAGGTAAAAATGATGGCAACCAGTGCTGCATAGTATTCCTCCATATGGCTTGATGCCTCTTTACTGCTTTTATGTTTTGTTGTGCCTGAAAGAGGCCAAAGTTGTGTATTGGAAGTTGACTGTTGAAGTAAAATCATGTCTGTTCTCGTTATTCCAAGCTGATAACCTTCTGGTGTGAAAGAGGTGCCTTGCTAGAGGGTATCTTTATAGCCCTTCTCTGGACTGTCTCCAGAAAAAGCTTGTGCATGAGGGTCTTTTGATTGATGGGGGTTTTTTTTATTTTTTTTTTTATTTTTTTTTAAAGATAGTATGTCTTGTGTGCTTCTAAGCTCTTCTTTTTCCTCTTGTTTGCCTTTTTCTTTCCAGGGCAATCTGATAGTGCAGTAATCTTGCCCTTAGTATCCCAGTGTTGCAGCACTTCCTTTCTGGAATTGTACTCAGCCACGGTAGAGTTGCAAGTGCCAGGCTAAATCTAGGTGGTGTTCTCTATAGGAAGTGGCAGGGGACAAATTAGTCCCTGCTTGTGCATCATTAGTCAACCCAACAAGACAAAGTTAGGAAGTGTTACCTACCTGGCATGCAGTTTGACTTTGTTCTGTTGCCAGACATGCAAGGTTCTGATGCAGTTGAAAGTCTCTGAGAATTTTGAGGGGAAACTAGTGATATGAAATTGTTCTCTGAGGACTAGAGAAGAGGCCTTGTTCCAGTGCAGAGGTTCTTGATATGCCTGTAGTAGAGTTAGTGTCCCTGCTTAGCCTTCAGGTGTAGTTAGGCATGCAGAAGTTATTAAATCAGGTTATGATGTGATGGAACCTGGATTACTTGACTGTACAGTCAAGTTATTTACTATGCTTTGCCTGGAAGGCACATTGGAATCTGCAGAACTAGGACCTTTGTCCAATCCCACATTGTTCCATAGATTGCTTACATAGTAGTGAAATGGTAGATTCTGCTCTTGAACTATCATGAGTTTCTAAGAGCAATGAGTAAGCTTTTGTTATGTTCAAAATGCTTCCTGATTTAAATCAATTTCCAAGGAAGGTTTTGTAGCTTCCAGCTAAAACACTGACAGACATCTAAATTCCAGAGTTGGGGAATTCACTTTTTTCACACAGTAAGTATCTATCTGTGCTAGTGCTGCATCTCAGTTGGGTAGTTCCTGTGCCTGACTGGTTGCACTGCAACTCTCTCCTAGTAAATAACTCCGGGAAAGTAATTACCACCTCTAAAACAAAGCAAACCAACTTAAAGCATGGCTCCTCCCACAAAACAGCTTGAGTTCAGACAGGATTCTGCCAGGCAATATGCTGGTGGTTTCCATTAGTAATACAAGTGAGAATATTAAGCCATTAGCGAGGCTTGGGATGTGAAGCTGCCAGCCCAAAACTGCTAAATGACAAGTTTAGCCTTTAATTGGTTACAAACAATGAAGCTGTAAAATCTCTACAGTATTGGGTTTTTTCCTAGTTGTTGATAGCAAGACAGTTTTTTCACCTTACATACTTTCACTGCAAGTCTTAACATATATGTACTGGCATTGTTTAGTTGCATTTTGGGTTTTTGTGTTGGCTTTGACTAGTACTAAATTGGAGAAAGGATACAAAAAGATGTGTATAACAAACTCAGAAGTCTCTGTGAGCACTGTTAGGATTTTTTTTTTTTCAGATTTATTTTCAGATTTATTAGAATTTATTTTTTTTGTTTTGTTATTTGATGATTTTTTTTTTTGGTTTACTGGCAAATGGGGAATGGTTCATTTGTAACTACAGTTTGGAAACTTCAGGTTCATTTGTGCTGAGATTCTGTCTCTTCAAAGGTTATCTTTTCTTGCTGCAATAAATTCATGCATGTAGACTATGGCCACCAGCTTCTTAACTGGCTAGAAGTTCATACCAGATTAGCAGCCTCCAGTATTCATCTGCTTTGTGAGGTCTGCTTTGCAGCCTGTTTAAAGATGCCTTGGTTCTGTGGCCAGATTACTATATAAACTGAGTTTAGCTAATTTTAAAAGGTTGCAGTTAGGCAAAAGCTTTTCGTGCTTGTTATTTTTGCTCTGCAAAGTTGTAAATTTGCATAGTGCGCACAGTCTGTTAAATTTTGTGAGTAGTCTCATAGAAGTGCTATTGCATAAATTGTAAACTCTGCTTTATCTAGGTATACTATATATTGCCTATATCTATATATACCATATACTATACATATATAGTATATATACTATATACTGCCTATATCTGAGTATACTTCAGAGAAAACAGCAAACCTTGGTGTTAAATTATGCCTCATTTCTGATCTCTGTTAGGGAAGAATAAAAGATACTCTGTGTCTGTTCCTGACAATGCATATTTCATCAGACTACTACTATTTCTGTGCAGGCTTTGAAGAAAAAGGTTTAACAGAATTTTTCTTAGCTACAAAGAATGACTTGTCTTTGAAAGATGGTTTATCTTTCTGATATTTTAGTCTTCTCCCCATAGTCCAAATATTTGATTGCTTTTAAATCTTTAGCTGCTTATTTCAGGTATAAATATGGCCAGAAAGACAACCACATTTATGGAAGACTGAGTGTTTTTAAAACATGTAATATTTGTGTCACCCGATGTTCTCAGAAATGTTTCTATTGTCATGTCAGAAATGATAAAGCAGGTGTGTTACAAATGAATCCTTGAGGACTTTTTTTTTTTTGTTGTATTAACACCAGTAATTTCCTGAAAGGTACTTCTAAAAGTTATCTTTAGCACTCTATAAATAATTTGACTTAATGTGTTTCTTCTAATGTCATTTGGGCTTTTTCTGTAGCCAAATGCCAAATGCCCTCTCTGTAGGAGTGAGCTTCAAGCAGAGCATTTGGTGGAATGTCCCCTGGAAGGGGAAATAGATTCCAGTAATGAAAAGAAGTCTGATCAGGAGTGGATAACCAGTTCAAAGGTACATTTGTTATGGTTTTATAGAGCACTATCTAGAATATTTATGTAAATACGCTGAACATACTTTACATGTGCATAACTTTATTATTTAAAAGTCTTCACAGACTAGTCAGCACAGGAAAAAATACGTAATAAAATCTCATCACAAACTTTGCAGCAGGGAAACAAGAGAAACAAGAGCATCAGTTGTAATTTGATAATGGCCATTGTGCTGTACAGGGATGCATACTAATTATGTGAGATTTTCAATAAAAAAAGCTATTGCTTTGCCTTTTGTTTCTGAAGGTTTCTGTGGATATAGAACTACTATAGAGTAGAGATATTCAGCTCTTAATTTATTTTTAGAAACTAAAAAGCTGCAAAAGTCCTTTCTTAAAACTTGTCTAAATTACGTATTTTGCTCTATAGGGCAAAAGTAACTGGGCATCATATGTTCAATATAACGCTTGTCAGATAAACTAGTGAGATTTTTATTTTGGTTTGCAGACTGGTTTCTCAAGGTCTGTCACATTTTTTGCCCCCCCTTTGTTGTGCATTCACTGCAGGAAATGAAGTCTTCCTGCTTGTACTTTGACCTGTTTGTTTTGAGATGGATTTCTCTGAAACTTTTTCAAAATTTTTATTCTTTCAAAACTTGGCTATGAATTTATTCCCTAAAATTTTTCTGTGGAGGCCTGAGACCTAATTTAGGACATTGTGCTCTGGAATAAATTTACTTGTTTATTCATTAATTTTTATTTTTTACCTGGTGCAGTTACTTGCCTTCTTTAGTTAGTGGTTCTTTACCTCATCATAGCTAAACCTTACATGAGAAAACTGGGAATGTTCTTTTGCCTCAGATCCAATTCAGTATTCTTTTTGTTCTCATGTTGGTCTCAAGAGTGCTTCTGGTGCCTCCTTGTCCTCTGTCACACCTAGTTAAGGGTCTTACATAGCTTGTTTGCCTGAATATTCCCAGGGGAAGCCTTTCTTGCTTCTCGATTATTGCTAAGTAGAACACTTGCCTCAGGGCTGTACCTTTCTCAAGCCTTACTTTTCAGAATTCCAGTACTCTGTTCCTACTTTTTTTTTTTTTCCTTCATACGTCCTGGAGGCAGGGACCTTACTGACCCCTGACAGGGAGAAGTATGTCTGGAGAATGGGTTTGTGAATCCTCTTCCCCAGAGCACCGTCAGTCACCATTAAAAGTGCTCAACCCTTATGTTTCTTTGGAAGCTAAAAGAAACCCCACACACAGAATTTAAGATTAATTCATTCAAAAGGTATTGCTTGAGCAGTTATTTCTCAGTTGAAACTCATCAAAGCACCTATAGGAGTAGGATCTAACCAAGTCAGAATAAGCTACATAAGTCTTTATTTGATTTCAGATAAATGCTCTCATGCATGCTTTGATAGAACTACGGAGAGATGATCCAACTGCTAAATGTCTAGTTGTTTCTCAGTTTACAACTTTCCTGTCACTGATAGAGAATCCCTTGAAGTAAGTAGAACAACTGTAATTTTTAATAAACATTATTTCAGTGTTTTAGAAAATTTCTCAAAACAAAATTATTTCAATATAGTGGTTGGGATTTTGATATTTTTTTCCTGTTGTTACAGAAAATGGATTGGTAAATTGAACATTTTTAATTTCTCTTCAGAGGATCAGGGTTTACCTTTACTCGTTTGGATGGATCAATGGCACAGAAGAAAAGAGTAGAAGCAATTCAGTGCTTCCAAAGCAACCAAGCAGGATCCCCAACTGTAATGCTTTTGTCTCTGAAAGCAGGTGGAGTTGGATTAAATCTGACAGCAGCTTCCCGAGTGTTTTTAATGGATCCTGTGAGTAATAGGTTGCTAATAATGATCTGGCTTACATCTAGGTGAACCTTCTTTTTGGTGTTTTCCTAGGAGGTACAAAGAAAGGCCCTCTGAGAATGAATGATACTGATGACTAGCTGTTAAATTAGGGCAAATAGGGGTTTTCTTAATTTGTTTCCTAGGCATGTTTTTATTGTAACACAGTATTTTTGTGCTATTATTTACTGTGAATAGAAAGAATATTAGTAACGTTGTTAACAAAGTGCTGTGACACAGTGTAGCATTTGATATCTATTCCTTCTTTCTTTCTCTTTCTGACACTTCTGAATGTGTTTTTCTGTTTGTTCTGTTTAATAACTTTAAAAGCTGTAAAGTGGAATTTCAGGAACAGTGTATTTTTTTTTCCTGTGGTACAGTGTAATGCTTCTCTGCTCTAGTCTCTTCTGTTATTTTTGTGAATTTACTTAAAAAAATACAGATATTAGTTTGAGGTTACTTTTTATAGTTGTAGGAGACCAAGAAAGATGGTGATACCTAAATTTATGACATTTTTTTACTTCCATTAAAGCACTTCGAAATGCAAAATCATTTGTAAGGAATAAAAATGTAAACTATGTTTATTGATAGCAAAATGGTGTTCTTAAATTGGTTTCTCTTTTTGTGTCATTGTACAAAACTGAATTTCCCTGTTCAGTCTGTACTCCTCTCTCTCCTGGTTTTTTGGCAGTTGGAAACTGAGACAAATTCTGCAGTTTGTGCACTTCAAAGCAAACCAAAGTGAATTAAAATACTAGTGTAACTTTGGACTCGGGCATTTGGTTATACCAGGAATATAGTACTAGATTGAACATCAGGTTAGTGATAACAGCAGCATAAAGACAAAAGCTATTTACTTAGTAAACTAAAGGAATTAAATATGAGTGACAATATGGAGCAGTTGCCTTGGAAAAGGTTTCTTATGAATTGTAATGTATCTTCACAAGCACTGTCTTTGTATGTGTTTTCACTCAATAGTTCAGTTGGAAGGGACCTTCAGCAGCACACCACCATCTAGTCCAACTGTTTGGTTGTTTTTTGTTGTTTTGTTGTTGGTATATTTTTTTAAGAATTCTCTGAATAAGAAAACCTGTGGGAAGTCCAAGAGAGTTTCAGTTTTCTGTGAAGATAACAAGGTGTTATGCATACACTGTCCTGCAGCAAGCAGTTGTAAGAAAATAAGTTAAGCATTGTTGACACTGACTCAGTGACAGTATATAGTTAAATCTGACAAACCACAACCAAATATAATTGGAGCCTTTATACACCCATACCATTGAACAACTCCTCATCCTGCTGGTAACCATCTTATAATGGTAGCCACCCAATGCAGCAGTGGTTGACTACTTACATTTGATGACGGGGCAGTGGGCCCACATGTCCTTTATGGTCTTATGTTTGAATGCTCAGTGCTGAATGAGAAAGGGTCATTCATTAGCATTCTTTGAAACGAATGAGTGGCAATAATATGATTGAAGAAGCAGAAAAAACCTCTGGAGCTAGTGGGAAAAAACAGTTTTTCTACTCAAATTCTGTGGATTTGTTGTAGAACTGTAGCTTAGAGGTCTGCTGAGAGGTGTATCACAGTGCAAAGGAGTAGCATTTACCCAACCACAGATGATGCCCCTCCCCCCACTTTTTACAGTGTTTGTTTAAATACAGTTGTATCTACTGAATTCTGACCTTTAGGAAGAAATACAAACCTCTAATCTGAGAGTACTGCAAATATACAAGTTTCTCTGAGGCTCAAGTTTCTTTATATTTTCCCATGTAAAATACGGTATCCTTTGTATGAGATACTGCAGAAAGCCACAGAGCTATTTCAGTTCAGTTTTCCTTTGAAGAGTGAGAGTAGTATACTTTGGTCCTACTTGATTACACCAAAGATAGAATGGAACATGCTTGTGCATGATGGGGTTAGGTCTTTCCTCAAGACATCATCTTCCTACAGTCAGAACGGTTTGCTTTACATAGCCAGGAATGTTCATCTTGCAGTGACAGATACATCATTTGTTGTACTTCTGCTCACTATCTTACATTGGAGAAGCAAGACTTGTTTGGCTTCTGTCTTGCAGCTTGATGTCTTAAGTGGGTTTAGGCATCAGAGGTTCTTAGAACCTAAATAATCCTTTTTTGTCCTAGCCTAGTGCTTTTCTTTCCTCCATTCTGTAGAAAGGAGTTGTTAAGAATTGTTCCTAGGTAACTTTCATTATGTGGGAAACATGGCAAGGTGAGCCCATTGCATGAGACTTGCTTATCACAGACAGAATAAGATCACATTTTAGCTAGATTTAAATATCTGTTGTGTGACAATGAGTAGCATTATACCTTTAAATGGAAAAAACACACTGGAAAAATGTAGAGCAGACCTGGCATTTCCCAAATCCTTATATTTAGTGTTATATCCTAAGCACAAGTAGGAATAGCTATGCTATTATTTTGTGTTCTGCAAGTTCCTTGTTTTAACTACCTTTGTGATTATTGCATGTACTAATGGAAGCATACATGGCCTTTTTTAACAACAGGGGCCTTTGTCTGTGTTCAGCTGGTTTAGGTTTTATTTATCAGGAAAAGAGTACTGAGGCAGTTAGTATATATACAGTGTTTATTTCAGAAATAAAATGATAACAAGATTGTTTTGATGTCTCCTAGACTCCTGACAAACCTAGTTTTTAAAGTATTTGCCCGTTTAAAAGTTCCTGCTTTTTATAAATACATAACCAGAAGTTTTCAAAGCTTTCTTTATATTGGGATACTTAAGTGAGAAATTAGGTTGCGAGTAATTAATCTGCAGGCAGTGTTTGTACAAGAGATGATGGTACTTCCATCATCACCAGATAACTGCCTTGTGATTCTATGTGCATTTTATTATGTATTTTGACCAGTGATTATTTAACTTGTTCATTACCCCTATTGATAGGCTTGGAATCCTGCTGCAGAAGACCAGTGTTTTGACAGATGTCACAGGCTGGGTCAGAAGCATAATGTTGTTATAACTAAGGTGAGTTGAGGGAGATCTGTTGGACCAGTGTTCTGATTATGAATAAATAAATTATTTTGCAGAAAGTTTTGTTATATTTTTAAAAGAATTGTGACATCATATTCTCACCAGTAAACTCAGAAGTTGTGATGTAATTTTTAAGTGTGGACTTTGGATTAAGATTATATTAAATGTAAGTTACTTCCTGTGAAATAATGATTTTAGAAATCAGATGTCCCTGTTGTGAGCTATTTGGAGTGATTTATATGGGGTAGTATTGCTGTTGCCTGGCCTGGCTGTTAGCTTACTGTCTTGAAAGTATGTAGAATGCTTTTGCTTTTGTCATAGCAGCTTGTTTGGCTGCAGAATGGCAGCTGGTATGTCTCATTAATACCTGGTCACAAAAAACATTGCTTGGGATATTGAAGACTGGTTCTCTTCTAATATAAGTAACAAGTAAGAGATAAATATTCTTCCAATAAGTGTTAAAAAAATGTGTGTGTTTGTTTAAAATGCAAAACCTTTTTCTCTGTCTACACTATTAACTCTTCCCTTTTGTGTGTGCTTCACAAAGTAGTAACAAAATGTAAGTGCGCTTTAGGCTTAGTCAGCTATTTTTCCCCTAAAGTACCTAAATGTCCCATCCTAAACATTTAATTAAACACCCCTCCCCCCAAGAAACCTTCCCCCCAAAAAACAAACAAAAAACAAACCCCAACATTTCAAGTGGGCCTTTTTTTTTGTATTTCAGTTCATTGTGAAGGATTCAGTGGAAGAAAATATGCTGAAAATTCAAAACAAGAAGAGGGAGCTTGCAGCAGGAGCCTTTGCTACCAAAAAGCCTTCAGCAAGTGAAATAAAACAAAACAAAATTAAGGAAATTGAGGCTCTAATTGATTTATAGCTTGAAAATGTGGTAAAATAATATTTTTAATATTGCTCTTCAAGTTGCTCTCGTGTTAACTTCTAATTTTGCTGTCTTTGTGGTCAAAACATAAATGCTTCACGTAAACTAAAAGGTTTAGAAATGTACAAACTTGTTTTGTATTTCTGAAATATTTCCAGTGTTCACTCCTTTGAAATGCTGCCTATTATGTACAGTACTTAAGAACACCTAAAAATCCATGAAACAGAAATGTATATTCATGTATTCTAATTTGCAAGAATTTCCTGTCTTTTTAGAGGTAACTAAAGGTTTTGTCGTTCAGATAAAACTCTGAAGAAATGGATTAGCTTCATGTTTCAATCCTGGGTGTGTTCCTGATACCCAAACAGATAATCTGGATTGCTTGTTTCAGAATAGGTGGTCATTGACCACTTCAGAAGGAATTCTTATGGTCAGAGATGGTAGTTAATTCAAAATTCCAAAATATTTTAAATGATACACAGGTGCAGCAGGGGGTTCCTCTGTTGATCACTTTTCAGTGGACAGTGAAAATGCAATACTTAAAATTTGTAAAACTTCCATAATATTTTACTTCCCTTAAGCAGAATTCCACTTATTTTTGTAAAAATAAAGGTTTATGATTGAATGAGATGCTAGAATCATATGCTGTCTTTTAGTTTCTATAGACACTTTGAACAGTAAAACTGTGCTACATGCAAAGTAGAATACGACCTACTCACTTGGCAATGAATCAGTTAGTCCTTGCAGAATAAATTAATAGCTAAATTAACAGTTTATTTTCACTGTTAAGTGTTTTCTCATTCCCATATATATATCCTAATGGAATGCTGATCTGCATGCATCTTGATTTATATAGGAAGAATTTGGTAAGCTACTCATATTCATGTACTGCAAAGTATTAAGTAGCACTGGAAAATCTCAGTTGAATGTTCTTGTCTGTTTCTAATACTGTACTGCCTGCCCTGTAATGCTTAGACTTCGAATTGGAAGCAGCTATATTTAGGTCCTGTTTAGATTCAGGAAGTGTGTTTGACAGTCGAGAAGTGGAATCTGACTTGCTCCTAATGCCTTTCACCTTTTCTAATGTCTTAGAATACCAGTCACCTGATCGTAAGATGAATTGCAAACACAGAAAATGGAAAGGGACTGAGAAATAAAAGGAACATATCTGAATATTTGGAGAACAGTGGGCCAATGGAAGGAGTGAGAAAGGAATCCAGAATATGTAGCCTGATGCAGTTTTCTGGGGAGCCAGCATCTTAGCTATGGAGAAAGGTGTTGTTTTAATTTTCTCTAATGGACTTAAAATATGTGAATAATGGAAAACATAAACCCCAGTAACTGGTTGCTATTGGAAAGCTGACAAAAGAACAAGCAAACAGTTATACATGATTTTTGGTTTGTTTGTTTTGTTTTTAAATTGAGTTTATATGACTTTGAAGTTTTGTGGTTCAGATTTTGCCATTTAGAGAGAAGTTGGAGTCACTCTTTCAAAGTTAAAATTCCATGAGGAAGAGACACATTTCAATGGCTAGTCAAGCTACATCATTACTTGCATTAAAATCTGCTGATCTTTTGCAGAGTGGCTGAGTTATGATTATGAAAACAATTACTAGTATATTATTTCCTCTAGTAGATGATGGCTACCATGTTCCATGGCCAAATAAAAACTTACTGGAGTTATTACTTTAATTAGCCATACAGCTTAGTATGTCCCAAAAAAGCCATTAATGTATATGAGAGAACAGTAAAAGGTCAAAGCTGAGAGCAGAAAAAGTCCCATCTGATTCAACTGACCAGTTACTTGGGTGGTTAAAAAAAAGGGTTTTGTGGTTGATTGGGGTTTATTTTTGCTTTTCATGATCTCTGAGCAGTCTTTAGCTGTTAATATTGTGTTTCTTGGAGTTCTGACACTATGTTCTGTGGTATGTTCTAGAAATGAACTTTTGGAATTATGAACTTAACATTTTTAATTCCAAAGACTGAGTGGCCTGTCATGCTGTTTTGTTCAGTGGTTTTTGGTTACTCTATGTGTGAAATAAAGATGTAAATGGAAAAAAATAATGCTCTGAGCTGTCACCATCTAAGGAACACTTTAGTTTATATGCTTTATAAAGGCAAGTATTTGAACTGCAGTCTAAGCAGGGCTACGATTCTTTTCAATGTCTTGGGTATAGTGCTTTAGTTCATCTACTCATTTGAGTACATACAGATTAGAGGAGAAAAATCATTTGATGTATCAAGTAATACTCCTGCAAGGGACAAAAAAAGGCTTTTTCTTTCTGCAGGTGCTGCCTACAGTAATTATGAAGGAAATAAATAGTGGCTGATAATGACATAAAGGTAATTTTATTGAAAATAAGCTGCATAGTTTGGTATAGATGTCATACCTTTTGCTTTCCTGAGGTTGTTGGTAAATGCTTGGCCATGAGTCACAGAGACTAGGACAGGTTTACAGGTTTTCTTTCTTTACTGACTGTATATTTGAACCTAAAACATGCAGGTTTTCAACTTCGCATCTTTCCTTATCTTCTTGCAGTAACAGAATAAAACTTCTGTGCTAAAGCAAATTTTCACATTGGTATAGTCTCACGGTCTTACATTTTCAGTTCTCTCCAACTAAGCTTAAAGAACAACTAACGTGCCTATTCTCTACTATGATTACAGCCAAGGGGCAGAAAACTAAGACTGTTATCTTCAACAGAGAACTTTACTACTTTTCAGAAAACATTTTGTGAGCACACAGAATTCTGGATGAAGTATCCTTTTGTCACTATAGATTGTAATTTACAATTCCACCTGATTTCACACAACTTTAGCTTTATCTGTTTAATAATAATAAAAAAACCCAACCAAACCAAACAACAAAAAACCCAACAACACAGCAAAAGAAAAACCCACACAGGGAATAGCTAGTTACAAATGGGAGTTCAGGGGCTATGTACTTTTAAATAGCTACAACTTACTTTGGTTTGGCCCTCATCTATAGCATTTTTGGTAAATGGTGACCAAGGAATCTTAGAGTTTATTTTTACTACTAAATTGCTCTATCTCATACCCAGATTACATCATCTGCTTTACCAGCAATCTGAGAGTTGGTTGGTTATTTTCTCTCTCTAGGCTAAAAGTTTAGCACCTGCATCAGCTTCCTGCCAACAATCCTTTCTTATTAGGAAACAATGAAATATTTTCTTAGTGTTGCTGGACTAGTACAGAGCACAGTTGTCAAAGACTGAACACCAATTTGGATCTGTTTAGGCTTTTGGCTAAAGTATGGATCTGAAACTTAGCACAGAAAGCCAATCAGTTTTTAGGATGCTTTTGTTACTGGGGGTATTTTTACTGTTTTTCCACATGTGTTAGAATACAACATGTAGCCTAAGTGGGGAAAAAAGAACACTTTTATTCTCTGCGCACATGGAAGAAATACTTTTCCCAGTCAGGGAAGGTAGTTACTTAAGCAACTCATTAGTCTTTCTTTTGCCAAAACAACATCACTATGGTGCTTAAAACAAGTTCATAGTGTACAGGGCTTATGTTCAGGATGTTTCTTTAGTCTTAGAAAGGAAGCTGCCCTCTTCTCAAGTTCTGTGTTGCTTATGTGAGTAGCTCCAGCAGGTACTTCCTCCACTACCCAATCCTCTGCTTACGGCAATCTGATCAAGAGGATTGGCCCTAAACAGCACTTTGGCATATAGCTGTATCCTCTGTAAATAATTACAGAGCTAAAAGCTGGACATTTGCTAATGATAGCTGGAGTAACATTAGCAAGCTTCAAGTTTATACCTGTTGAATATATTAGAAGGCTTTAGAGCTTGCTTTTCTGTTTTTTTTTCCTCCCCTCAATTGCTGAAGAGTTTAAGGAAGCCAGAAATGCATGACAGCTTTTATTTTTGCATCAAGTGCAACATTGCAAGTAACAAATAAAACTCAGTTTATACTAGTCCCATAGTATACAGAACCAAAAAATGCATTTCTGCCATGCTTTAGGCACTGTGCGTAAGAACCTGGTCAAAACTTCAGTGCAATTGTGACTGGAAGAGCAAAGCAGTGCTACTACTGTTACATCTGTATGTATCCCAGTGTCATAAATACATTTATGGTAAAGCAGAATGGCTACCACTCCTAGTGTATGAGCAATCCCATGAATTAGATTTTACATCTAAAACAGCAAACAAAGGGAATCAATGCTAATTATCACCTTAATAAGGTGAGGTAATAAACCCAGTTTCAAGGAGTATGTTGAGCCAGTCAATCACAACAGAAGAAAATTTAAGCTGAAAATACCTGGTGTTATCTAGTAGGAAGAATTGGAAATTGGGCAGTAATAGGTGGCCCAAGGAATTCTGCTTCCTGGCTTTTGTTCAGTCTTCATCTGTAGCACTGCAGAGGCCTTCAGCCAAGAAGTTTTTCATCAAGCTACTAGCAAGTGTAACTGACCACCATCTACACCTTTCTAGCTGTTAGTTCTGGAACAAGTCCTTGCATCACCACTGTTTTGACAGGCATTTCTACTGAAGGTAGGTATCAAGTTTCTTCTTGATGTTGTCAAAGGAATCCACTCCCATATAGTCAGCTTGGCCCTGTTCCCACCGTTCTTTGCGTTCTTCTGAAGATATAGTTGGTAATGCTGATGATGGTGCCGATATTGATATGTGGGACGTTGCCTCTGTAACCTCTGCCTAAAAGGAAAGACAGAGTGAAAATACAGAAATACTTTGCATAGCTAAAGTGAGCATCAGGCCATAGAATGGGACAACAAAGACATTCTCATGCACAACAGCAAGCATTGCCAAAGGGCAGGGATTGTGCAGCTTTCCTAGCAAAATAACAACGTGGAGTTACAGTAGTTAAGAGGGATGAAAAAAAAAAAAAAAAGAAGGTGAAGTTTAAGTTCTTCATACCTCTCTACAGAAGCCACAAGAGAAAGCCAGAGTATAGACCAAGCCCGACAGCTGCAAATAGTTTATTAGAAAGATGCAAGATTAACAAGAGAAAGCACATCTTAAGAGATCACTAACTTTGGTCTCAGAAAGGTTGAGAACTTAAACTGGCCCATGTACTAAGTCTGCAGTCAGATGAAAGGTACAAAACTGTGAATGGGAACTAGAGTTAGAAGCATAACTTTGGCTTTTGTAAGTATTGGGATACATCACTGCCAGTATTCATTTTCTAGTCATCCTAATCTTGCCTAGATTTGTCTCACCATGCAAGACTTGTATGTACATACTGCATGCTGAAGGGGGTGGTTATGCTACAGAACCTCAGTGGCTGCAACATATTAAAGAGTTAGGGCCCTTCTCTGTATAAATTAGTTACTACAGTATAATCTATGGTGCACCATTAGCTACTTACATAGGTTCTTTTAGGCAAGCAGACAGCTATGTTCAAGCCCAATACAGCATGCTTCTCTTCTGTAGTGTTACTGATTCCAAGCTTAAAAGAACCAAAAAAACCTGCATCCCACAAACTAAACCACACTCATGCTTCAAATTGGACAGAGGGAAGTCAGTGGAATGGTAAAGAATCTGCCATCCATATTTGGGTAGTTTGTGCAAGAATATTAAAGCACATACCATGTTTACACCGGTAGTAACTTCTTCAACAATTCCATGCTGTTCTAGTAATGGTAAAATATCAGCTGTATAGGTATTCCACCACATGTTGAGGAATTCTGGGTGAACTATTTTAGGGTGGTCCATGTTGCCTTTTATGCTTTTTGTTCTGGAGTCATATGTATAGTTCCATGGCTTTGTGCTTCCCAGGAAATGCACCACCTTAGTATTTGCACCAAACCTGTTGGACAGAAAAAGTTAGAACCCACATTTTGTGTAGGTGTCTAAAAATGTGTTTAAAAAGTGACTGGCAGACTTTTATTTTTTTTTTTTTTTTACCTATAGTTTCTGTAGGTGTCCAGAAAACAGAAATCTGAATATATTTAGGAGGCTAAATGCTAAATGACCGCAGTGCCAAAGCCTACTGGGACTGAAAGCATTGCTATACAACAGAAAAAATGCAAACAGAATTCTACATTACGCTAGAGAACACAGCCAAAACAGTTGCCTGGGCTATTTACTTACAGCCAACTCAAGTCTTTAGGTAGTGATGTCCATAGCTCAGGAAAGAGCAGTCTCAAGCAGCCGTTGCAATCGGAACTGGTTTAAAAAGTGAAAAAGATTCTTCTCCAAAGTCAGTGATCCAAACAGTTAAGCATGACAAGCATTACTTAGAGAAGGGTCAGTGTTAGTTACCCTTTCAGTTTACAGCCCTATAAAAAAAGGATCATTGGAATGCACTCCTGCAGGAAGACTGTGTCCCTGCAAAACAGCAGCTATTACCTCAGTGTTTCAGAGGACTTCTAATCTCTGTGTACTGGGGTCTTGCTAGACAACCAGCCATTATTTTCTAAATAAGACTAGCTGATGTTTGTTTGGGGGTTTTGTTTTTGTTTGGGATTTTTTTGGTTCTTCAATATGGACTTCTAGTTTTGACTCAGATGTTATCAGTATGTTTTTTTAAATACAAGTGTAGATGAGATGCACCCCCTTCTGAATTAAGGAACTTAACACTAAAAGACATACTTCTATGGTTCCAGAACTAGAGTTCAGCTTGAGTCAGTTTTATGAACAAGCAATTCCAGCCTCTTTAGTAACAGTGACTGTCTCACCTAATTCAGTTTGTAGCACCCTAGGATTTCTTCCAATCATGATTAAAATAATAATGGCATCTAATTTGTCTATCATGTCATTTTGACCAGAACTTGGATGTTTAAGGAATTTTACATATTGAGACAATGCAGGTGGGTTTCAAAACTACATACTCGTAACAAGGCAGTATGCATTTGGGTGTCTCTGTGTTACACTATTGTAAGATCCTTGACTGTATTTCAGTATTCATGTTTTATGTTTTCAACACAAGGGATCTTACTGCATATCAAAAACCTATGCATGGGTGAAACAAGGTCAAATGTGAGAAAAAAAAGGTCTTCAAGAGAGATTTGTTATAAGAGGACTACCCTAGCTTTCTGAGTTTTCTATCTCTTAAGCTGCTGCTGTTCTGAGGAAATTTGTCACTGGTCAAAAATCGAGGCTGTTTAAGCTAGAGAATGCCTAAGAGGTGTTATGTTACTACACTTGCTGCTGATGGAAAAATGTATTCTTAGTGTCCTGTCCACTCAAGACCTGTACAACAGTTGACAGATGCCAAGTTTCTATGATGTTTTCATTGTGAGCTTTCTAGATACTTTCTAGATCTGCAATACTTCTTTTGCCATTTAAGTTCAACTGTTAGGATGTTTTCTGTCCCCACTGGCCTCAGCAACTAATCTGTCTTTCCCCATCTCCCAGAAAAGTCCTTCATCAATGTTTTGAAGTTAGAGAGCATTTGTCATGAATTGGCATTTTCCTTTGGAAAAAGGATTACTGAGACTGCTGTGAAATCTAGTCTCCCTGTACAAAGCTGTTAAAAACTTTGCTATTGATGTCAGTAGGTTTAAATTTCACTTTATTCCAACTGCTGATTATCAGGAGTATAGCTGCTGATCTAACCAAGGGAAATTGTTTCACCTATTGAGCAGGTCATTCTTACTTAGAAGGGCCACACTTCAAGTGTTCTACTTGTGAAGGTCTGCTGAATTCAGGCAATTGATTCAATTATTTAAATAGAATTTTTGCGAAGAGCCTGCAAATCCAGTTAGTCTTCTGTGGCAACAAGGTCATTTGTAAACTTAAGGTCATGTAACAACCAGCCAGCCATGAAAAAAGGACACAGTTTACAATAGATGTTAGCTTATCAAATGCTATCCAACTACTTCATCATTCTTAGGCTTGCATGTATTTCTTTAAATAAGTATTCCACTTTTAGCATGGCATGATTTCAAATAGTATTCTGATCACAAGACATAGCTTGATCTTGAGCCAGCAACAGTCCTGCTGCTGCTTTAGACACTAGTAACCTGATGTCACTCAGATCAGATTGTTTTTATGCAATTGGTACTTTCCCTCCCCCACCCAACTTCTGCAGCTCTTAAGTTTGTGTAACAATTCAGCTTCCCTTGCTTCCCTCTGTGTTTATTCAAACATTTTGATCCTGCCACTGACATATATCTTACTAGCATGCCAAATCTAGTACTGCTAGCTAGGGATGATACAGTTTTTTACTTTACACAGTGCACATGCAGTGGTATGGTGGTTGGCTATATATAGTCTGTTCCATCTTGATATTGAGATCTAGAAAGACTTGGGAGACAATTTTAGCTTTATACAAGTCTTTGTTCACTACATTTATTTGAACCGTATAGGTTAATTAGATGAACTATAACTACTGGTTGCTAAATGTCTTAAAGTAATTTGAGTGAGGACAGAGCAAGTTATCTAGGTGGGAACAATGTTACCAGTGACCTACTGAAGTTCAGCTTAAGCAGATTCAAGAGCTACTGCTTTCCATTAGAGCTGGAAGAGACAGTATCCCACACTGGAGCAGTGCTTCTTCCTTTTGAAAGTGACTTGTCAAGTGCATTTACATCAATTTCAGTGTTACTACCATGGACTACTGACAGATAACAGCCTTCTCTCTGCATTCATCATGAGATGATTCATTTAATATTAAACTTTCTTTGAGTGGAAATTATTACACCTTCTTTTAGTTACAGTAATCATCTCCCTTTAGAAAAGCTGTGTAAGTTCATATTATGTCTACTTATTCTGTTAGAAGAAAGTAGCTTGTATAAGCCTCAAAAGTCATCTTAGAATTTTGAACTTACGCTTTAAATGCTGGAAGGTAGGAATATACTGAAGTGCTGCTCAAATTATAAATAAATGGTAGATGTTTGCTCATGTCTGTTGTTGCCCAGCTGCTGAAGAAGGTGTTTAATAACCCCTGATCTGCACCTGAAACAGAAAGCATTGAGTACAATCAGATAGCTGGTTTAGGATCTCTTTCAATCACTTCTAATTAAGAGTTGGTAATGCAGTTGTCATGTCCAGTAGGAGTCTGGCACACAGCACCAAAGTTCTGTTTGTGAACAACCCTGTAAACCTTGCAGATTTTGAAAGTCTTAAAAAGTTAAAAAGATAGTGTGGCATTACATTTTACTAACAGATGGTTTACAAACCCTACCATTCAGTTTTTTCTGCAGCTTAAGTTCAAGGTGTATAAAGCAGCAGAAAACAGGACTTGACAATTAAGTACTGTTCAGTTTCAGGAAAGATACATTTCAGAAGCTGGAGTGCCACAAATTAGTTTTATTACTTATGCTCTCAGATGCATGACCATAGAGTATTGGTGGTCTGTTAGATCAGGATGCATATACCCACCCTGTAACATGATAAGAAAAGCCTGGTGACAACTCTAGCAAAACTAGAGCTGCTGACTAACCCCTGACTGAGGGCAGTAATCTAAGTTATGACCAGACCTACAGTGTTGGGAGTGGTCACCTCTTTGCTTGCAAGTAGAGGTTTTAATGAGGTCAAATGAGTCTGAAAGTGTTTGGTATATCAGTATATAGTACTAGTATATATAGTAGCTAGAAACATAGCCTCTGGCCCAAAGCAGACAAGTTAACAGGCAGCTACTGAGAAGTAAAAACTATTCATTTATACCCATTCATTCTTTATTACTATGAATATACTTAGTATTTAAGTGCTAATAATTCCTCTTATGAAGAAGACTGAAGGGAGTCCCTCAACTTTCCTTTGCTGTCTTCACCTATAACTGCATTCACAAGTAGCATTCCTAAACAATAGGTAAATTGATAGCTTAGAAAAGAGATGTTTTATTTTAACCTTTAAAATATTAAAGCACTTAATATCTGCTGACTAAAGAAAGGTTTTTTGTATTGGCCTACAGTTAGATTTAGGGCAGCTTACACCCTTACCACTGTTTGAGCAGAAGTTGCTTTTTGCCACTGAGGTATCTGGACACTGGGTTTAAACTCAGTTGTACAAACAGTAGAGCAACACATATAAATTCCAAGTATCCTGTTACAGCTGTCAGCACACATGCAGATTGCAGAGTGAGAAACTGCCTAGAGATTCAGTCCAGTAATTTCAAATCTCTGACTTCCCTCTAAACCGTAAAGGAAGAAAAGCACTTTTGAAGAAGTTGTGCCCGTCATAACAGAATGCAGTTAAAGAAACCATACAAGTCCCCTGGTCTTCCCTCAGCTATGTTTCATTTTAACTTCTAACTTCATGCTGTGTTAAGAATGTGAATGTTAACAGTAAGATCATCTAAAAGGGAAGAAAGTCTGGGATGCCCTCACAGAACAGATAGCTCATAACTGAAGGGGCAGCAACAATGTATTTAACTCACTCTACAGGACTCTCTCTCACTTGACTGTTTTACATACTCAGCTTTTTGTTTTCAGCCTGCATTTGTGAAAAAGTAGCCATTGAGAGTGGCATTTAGCTGTCCTAGTTCAGACTTCAACAGTAGTCTTGTATAAACTGGACCTTAGAAGGTGAAAGAATCAGGCAGTAGTTACATCAACTATGTATCTACAGATACAGTCTTGCTGCATTGTATCTGTATATATAAAACTATAATTTTAGATTGTAGGTTAAAGAGTTAGATGATTGTCAAAGCAATAGTAACATTATTAAGGTATCAGTAATGCCAGATTTTTTAAAACCAAACTTTCCAACACACATGCTACTTTTAGATGGTATCTAGAAAGGTAAAGTTTAAATAGATAAAAATAGTAGCTATCACTCCATTTCTGGACAACAGCATTACATAGGAAGCATCTGTAAGAAACATTAAATATTCTGAAAAGTCTTGCATTCCCTAGTTACTAGTACTTTGGTTGGGATTCTTAAGAGTTTGACTTTAATTATGCATTTGAATCCCTGTGTCCTGTTAAGGAGTTTCCCTTATAAGACATTTCCTAGGAATTTTTATTACTGTCTAGATAAGTTTAAATCCCCTTTCTCCACACCAAGTTCATTAATTCAGCAGCAGCTTATGCAGGTAGTATGGGTCTCTGTGGTCTCATTACTCAGACTAGTGCTACCATTTAATAAAAACTGAGTGAGTTTTAAAGCTGAAGTACAAATTACAGTTCTAGAAATTTGGTAAACCATTAACCCACCATTTTTGCTGGTAAGAGGTGCAACAATTGCTTCATGTTTAGGACATTGAGGAAGTTTCATTATTTTGTGGCTTCAGCTTTCAAGTCAGAAGGTATATAATGAAAGTGGGTCTTTATTTTTAAAAGATGGGGTCCTTAGACCTAGACGATGGGGTCTGCTAGCAGTCAAGCACAAAGCTCAGAGGAGGCAATCACCAAGACTCAGGTGTTCCTGGAACTACTCAGCAGTCAGCTTGCACAAAGATGGGTTTTTTTTTTGGCGTCATCCCTCCCCTCTTCTCTTCCCCCCTGCCTCAGGGGTAGTGGGGAAGTTGTGTTCAGGTTTTTTTCTAATGCAGAAACTCAGTACAGCTTTATGCCACAGCTTGTGGTCAGTTTACACCAAATATTTGAGAGCACTCCTAGAACTACGAACTGCTAACTCGTCAGTACAGACATACAGACATATCGTTCATTACATTTACTCGTTTTCACTGGAGTTTATTCATGTAATAGCATTAAGCATCCAACTGCAACTGATGTTCTAAAGGAGACTGCACACAGGGGTCCACACAGTAAAAGGAATTATTCTGCAGACCAAGGGGGATATCTAGAAATTTTAATTTCTATAAAGTACTGGAAGTTAAGTCAACAGGCTGGCTAATTACCTTCCATAAAGAGTTCCATTTTATCATTTTATTTATGTAGTTTTCTGAAGCCTTTTCAGTTAGACATTGTTTTGTACCACAGTAGTTGCATAATGAAATTTAGTGACAGGAGATAGTGATAGCCATTCAGAAGCCTTTAACTATAGCAGTCTTCAAGCAGCATGTGCTTTTACTGTAATAGTAATAGATTTAGGAGACTTACAGGACAGTAGAACTTGAGTTCTCAAGCTCAAGTCTGGTACAGTGGCCAATCCAAAGCGACCCACAGTGGGAAGCAGCCAAGGCTACATGCACTTGATATTGGGAAAGAAAAGGCAGTCACCACCCTATAATGACAGGAAGCTATCACATAGCTCATGAGGAGATGGTTCATCTTCAAATGCTTGTGTCTCTGAAGCTGCACTGAAATCAGTCAGTTGTTTCACCTCCCCCACACAGGAACTTGAGTTAGTATAGAACACTCAAGCCTTGCAGTTTCCTTTGCTAGTGTATGTACTGTGCACACTACATGTAAAATTTGTTACATGATTCTATATTGCTGATGCTTACAGCTGCTAGTTTGGAGGCCTAACTTAATCTTTTTATTTTGTGAAGTCTGGAAAAAAAAGTTTACTACATACAGTAATTACCAATAGCTTCTATTGTGAGAATGATGTAATTTTTGTGTAGTTATACTGAATTCAGAATTCTATCCTAGAGTCTCCATGACACATGCCTAACTAGTAAGCAATTCCAAACACTTTTACCATTTTCTAACTTACATTGAAATACAAATTAACACATACCATCAAAGCTGCCTTTCTCTGTGGCAAACTGTAACAGCTGATTGTATGTTTCAATGGAAGGTCGGTAAACAAAGACTCCAGAATTGAAACAGTCAGGCCAGCCTGGATCGGGTGCTGCAGATAGCTCTTCTCTCTCAAAAAGCTCATCAATATTTGACAAAACCTAGTTGCAAAGGGGTAAAAGAAAATTTGCTTTCTGTTCTTTACATTAGGAATTGGGGTATCATATGTTTTAATGGATTTTGACATCCACCTTATGACAAACATCGTATCAATGTTCTAGTCTTACAGAAGACAGTACTTTAGTGAGATGGTCCCCACAGACTGTATTACAATTAATTTAGATGAAAAGGCACATACATTTTTAGAGTTACTAGTCCAAGCAGAAAAAAGCCTCTATTACCCCTCCAGTTAAAAAAATGCCAACATCCATTCCCCAAAAATCCCCAACCAGCCAACAACAACAACAACAACAACAAAGCGCCAATCTACAGGAAAAAAAACCCAACCCAATAACTCCCACAGCAGGTCATTAAGAGGTGACCTGAGACATAACCACTTACCATTGTGTCTGCATCCATGAAAACACATTTTGAAAACTGTGTCAGTGCCCAGCAGTGAAGCTTTGTTAGGGTGACACCCAGCTCAGGTCTTTTCATTAATGCCAAGTGTGCGGAGTCCCCGCTATCCAAGACATTTACCAATATGACTTCATCAAAGACTTTTTCCAGTACTCTCCTGGGGAAAGAGTCAGTTGACAAGATTTAGTTCCATTACTGCAGTGCCAGATCACATGACAGATTCTATTAGGAAAAGCGGAATAGCAGGGAACCTGGCAGTACTTCTTATGCCATCAGTAAGAGCTGACTGCATGTGTTGGAAGGCGTTGTCTACCTCAAGGTTTCTAGTTTATAATGGCCACATTTTGGGGAACCAAGTAGTCTGGGGTTTGTTTGTTTTTTTTTTTCCTTCCCCAAACTGAGCTTTAGTTGGCATTGCTACGACATCCAGTAGGTCGGTGGCTATGTAGTACAAACTTTCCACATAGCTTTCTTCAGCCAGACTCAATTTTGGCAAGTTAGCAGCCTACTTTGAGCAGGCAATTAAGAAGTGGGAAGCTCTTAGAGTAGCTTGAGCAGGACAGCAGCTAAACCTTAAACAGTTGAAACAGTTTGTACAATAGTTACAACTGTTCCAGATTTGTGACTCTTAGGGGACATCTCACTAGACCCAGCTGTTAGAACCTTCTTTATCGCATAAAGTTTTATTCACTTAATCACAGCTGTGGGTACAGCAGTGTTTTGACTCAGTATCACATCCACCTAATGAGGACAGACATAGTAAAATTGTGGCAGATAGACAACCTTTGCTTTACCATCACTAAAGCATTACCATTAGTTCAAAAGAGGTTAAGGAGTTACAATGCTTACAATATGAAGCATCTGTAAGTTGTTGCTATTCTACAACACATCTTGAATGCTCAGCAGCTATCAGTACAATTTGAGCCACAGGGCTTGTATATGTGTCTTAGAACTCTGCCTCACAAGGCTGTCTTTATACTGACATTTTGGTATGGACAATTGCTTCTGAACTTCAGGCATACCTTGTCAATGCGTAAGAGGGAGAAATTCAAGTTCCAGTTACACCACTAGGTAGGCAGGTACCACTGGCTTACACTAGCAGATAAGCACATCTATGAGTCATCCTAAAAGAGCACACTCACTCAATAGGCTAAAATCAATGTTCCTATATGTAACATCTTAATATTAATAAGGCTGTTTAGCTGTCAAGATCCCTCAGGGAGAGTCACACACATTTTTTTATTGAGCCAAATTTCTGTCTCTATAGAAAGAGAAAGTTCTTTTCAGAACTTTCCCGGTGTAGAGAATCTTGACCCATCATCTGGTAGCTCGCATAGCTACTAACTGGTGTTTGGTTGTCTGGATAGGGTTTTGGGGTTTGTTTGGTTTGTTTTTTTTTTTTTCCCCACTCTGTAACATGTGGAAAGAGCACCCAGTTTGCTCCATACCAAGACTATTCTAGAGAGGCTGTAGAAAGCAGTTAATTTCATTTATTGTGCTATGGTAACCGCATTTAGATGCCTCTGTTCATATGCTTATTTGATATACTTGGTGTTACTCTAGTTCTGCTCATCTTCTTCTCTCATGATGAAACTTAAAGTGTCTGCTGGATTTCAGGAGAGCTTGTGTTACATTATCTCAGTTGGGAATATATCTCAGACAAATACCAATCCTCTACTCTCACTTCCAAATGCATACACACAGCACTAATAAACACACAAGCAATACCATGTTGTTGGACAGTCTGAAGCAGAACTATTAAAGAACAAAGATCCAGTTGAAATATCAGTATCAACTCAATTTAGTGCTTTATCTACACAGCATTTGTTAACTTATTTGTTAGAAAAAAAAGCCCCAGTATAAATTGAATTCTGCTGGGTTTAGCAATTAAGCTTCCAGATTTTGGAAGGTTACTTAAAGGAATTTAACTTCCATTTTTCAACATTCATATCAGCAGGAACTGCAGCAGTTTTAAGCCTGTAAATGACCTTACCTCATAAGATCTGAGACCTGAGGAGTTATGAGTACAGTCAGCTTCCTTGTTGTTCTGTACTGTTGCAAAGATGAGCCAAGTACCAGTGCTCCTTTTACATAGGAGTCATTCGTGGCTAGAGTCACAAAAGACTGGTCTGGAAGAAATCAACTTGGTCAAGTTAACATGATCCACTATTTTGTTCCAAGACAGATATATTAGAAACCTAGTACTGTTAGATAGTCATGCTATAAGACCCCTAAGATGTTCTCTTAAACTCTGCATATTGGGTCCACCCAGATAGCTGAATTAAGCAGATTATACTTTCATAGCTATACTTCCTATTAGTAACTTTACACATGACAAAATGCAGTAACACCACCCACCCACACCCTCCCCCCAGCAAAATCAAGACTGCTGCAATAGAATACCACTTGCAATTTGCCCACAGGTTAAATAAGTCATGCTAAATGTTCAACACAATCCAAAAGGTCTAGAAAGCCTTATTTTGGCCATCAATACAATATTAAACTAAAAGTACTGGGAGCCACCGAGCTTGTATTTGGTCAAAGTTAGTAGTTCTGTAGAGTTACGCTAGGTTCAGCTCTCAACCCTGAAGCTAGGGCAGCACAAAATTTCCATTTCATTTTCAAATGAAAGCAAGCATTGAATTAGATCTTGGGCAACAGTATTAAGTTTTGCTAGCTCAGGATTTTGCAGATTAGTTGTTCTGCAACCCATGGTTGCAGCTCAGTCACAGGAATGCAAGTTTTAAATTGGAAGTCACCAGTAATATGATAAAAATAAGACTTGCAACAACAGTTTTTGCTCTTCAAGCAAAAAGGAGTAAGGTTGGATGGCTACTATCAAGTATGATCTTCTGCTCCAGCTCTACCTTAAATGTAGATTAAGATGGAACACTTTTCCATATAATACAAACTTTGCATTCTTTCAATTGCCAGGTTGTTTTAAACTGCCAGGGTGGGACAGACAAAAGCAAACAAGTTCTTCAGTTCACTGCTAGCTATTGTCATGTAGACCTCTTTTTATAAAGTGCTGTAGCTTGGAAAGGAAATGTGCTCTTTTTTACCAAACCATTTTTGACACATCAACAAAACAGCTTCTTCCCAGGAATTCTGAAGGTAGATTTTCACATTCTAATTTATTTCAAAAAGTGTGATTTTTCTTTACAGAAGTTGTTAACTAGGCTAGATCAGGATGGAGAGTGAGGGCTCTGGACACTTAGAGGCTTGCTATTGAGTCTAGTAGTAAGATCACTGAGTGCTCTCCTTCCAGAGAAATTGTTGTTTGGTACAGCTCAGGGCATGAGACAGTCATCAATTACCTCTTTAACTTAATACTATCTTAACAGTTGACAAAAAAAAGCCATGTACTATAATTGTATATAAGCACTAGAATCCTGGTTTGCAAGCTCTACAGAGCAGCCACAAAGCTTTCTGTTTGATTTAGCAGCAAAACTGACTAGTCTCAAGGGATTTAGATTATAGTGGCCAATTACAAAGTTCATAAAAAGCTACTACAGTACCAGAAATAGTTTGTTGGGTTGATTTTTTTTTATCCCCACAATTCACTTTAGCTACCCATACATACTAGTACATATACTCAGCAAATGTACAGAATGTGTTTCTTTAAGCTTTACAAATGGAAAGCATGTAGCATTTTAAGTAGTGTAACATACTCTTAATAGTGCAACATTTTTCATTACTTAATTTGCATGTTACTCCTCAACACATAGAAGTCTGCCACCCTAATGGCTGACAGCTTATTAGAAATCCAGATAAAGTGGGGTTATGCCCAACATTCATCTGAATGCTGCCTTGGTTTTATTTATGGTTCGGGTTTTTGTTTGGTTGGTTTTTGTTTTGGCAATCTTTTTTTATTGTTTTTTTTTTTCCCCCAGCAGTGCAAGGCTAATTCTTAAAGTGGCCTTGCCACTAACCTTTCATTGAACTGTTAAGAGGTGCACTTCTACCACATCTTCTTATCTGACTGAAATTGAGTATTCACAAAGGTTTTAGAGAAATAAAGTCAACTTAATAACGGAGCAAAGGCTAAAAAGCCCCCTGTTAC
This sequence comes from Agapornis canus, assembly GCA_036873685.1. Classification (NCBI taxonomy): domain Eukaryota; kingdom Metazoa; phylum Chordata; class Aves; order Psittaciformes; family Psittacidae; genus Agapornis; species Agapornis canus. Next base: position 30,986 of record JBAFWW010019082.1, read on the forward strand.
ATCCCAACCTCAGCAGAAAACTGACTGCTTCACAGGAGGAGGATACTAGCAACTTGTAGGGCACCCAAGTCAGTACAGCCTTCCAAAGTTCTGAATGAATTATGCTCTGTCTCATACCTTCTCTAAAGTACATTTGAACATACATTCAGATGTGTCATAAATGAGTCCATAACACAATTTTTGGCAAGATCAGTTGCTCTTTAATACAGAAGTTATATCTGCAAGACTAGTCTATTCTACCCAAATCACAAGTATTTCAGCTGTGTGAGTCTCCCTTCCCATCCTCTCCTCCTCTCCATTCTCTGTGAACATTTCCTCTACAGTAGGTTATGTTCACACAGCAGCCACTATTATGCCTGGAACATAATGAACTATTAGCAACAGTGTAGCTGCAAAACCACAGAGAATGCAAGACAGTTGCACAACTTCATAATTGATTTATCTAGGCAAAACCAAGCTACTTCAGAGAATCTTTGGCTGCCCATCATAGGCTATAGGATCCTTATACACCCCAGAGCATCCTGGAAGTCTGAGCTAGAAGCAATCTTTCAAGTGACAGCATGCAAGAGAGCATTGAGTGCTTGTCCTAGATGTTCTGAAACTTCCCTTGAAAGCATTGTCAGACACAGCCGAGTTCGCAGGTGTTTGCCTCTTCTCTGAGCCTGGTTCTGGCACATCTAATTTTTTTCTTTCTGAATACAGGATTTCTAGGAAATCTAATCGAGATGTGCATCAGAAGGCACAGCATCAGATTCCCTGAAACCTTCCAGATCCAAAAGTGAAACCGACTCCGCTGACAGCTTCAGGTAAGGCAAGAATCGCGAAAAAGCACCAAAGCGCACGGCAGTTGCACGCTCTCATCAGCGTTTCGGGAGAGAGCTAGTTTTTCGCCTCTGAGCAGCTGCGGCCCTATAGTGATATACACACACACACCTCCCACGCCCCCGACCGTCCTGCTCTCCCGCACGCTGGCCGCATCCCTCCCGCTGGCGATAAGAGGTACCGCGGAGGGCGGCTGCACCGGCAGCATCCCCC
>JBAFWW010019083.1:0-21522 GCA_036873685.1 Agapornis canus
TATGATAAAGCACTACTAAAGTAGAGAGGGTCTTCCATAGCACTGGCCAAAGCTCAAGAATGCTGTGGTTTCAACAGTTGCTTTCTTTTGGCTACTCTATAGAATTTCTCATTCAGGGGGAGACAGACTTTATCCAACCATGGCTCACCTGAACTGCAGGAGACCTGGGCTCACAGGAGAGACAAACCTGCCCAGTTCAGTGTAAGCCTTTCAGGGCAGCACAGAGATGGAACAACCATTAAACCCTTAGAAGCTTTTCTTACTTCAAACAACCAAACAAAACCCCAAGATAAATTCCATTATTAAATAATGTTTTTAACATTATCGTATTTCACCCTTCATTAGATATTATTAAAGGCTGTATTTGTTTACTGTTCCTCTTAAGGAAGAACATTACTCAAGTGTTTCTGGTTAGTCTGAAGGAATGCATTTGGGGTTGCTATTGTGCTTCTTTCTATTTAAGGAGCTTAAAGGAGCGATGCGCAATAACTAGGTCTGAAAACTGGGCTATTCATTAACGACATCTGATACGTCTGTAGTAACTCCACCACCAAAGAAAACTATTTATCTTAGTATCTGCAAACACTTCACAAGCATTATTTCACTAAGCCTCATTAATCCTGTTTACAGATGCATTTGTGCAAGTTAGTTGTATTGGGAAACTGCTAGATGGGAAAGGAAACAGAAAAAAAAAAACTGCTTGGAAGCGTTTTTCCTTCAGCCTTTCCTAGATACCTAGATGGTTATTTAGATGATGGCACTATTAATGAAGAGCTGATCATTTTGCAAAGTATCAGTCTCAGAAAACCAATGACCAATAATCCGAAGTGAATGTGTGAAAATCAAGCTTTAATGGTAACTGCAGTTAATTTAAATACTGATATTCATTCCATAAAGGACAACAATACTGTTTTACTAACACTTCAGTATCATTGTAATTTCTCCTCATTTCCTAGGAGTAGCTGAAAATCAGCAGCTACTCCAGTTGCTTATCAACAACCTCTTACAGCCTTTTAAAGACACCCAATGAATTTTAACGAATTCTTAATAGGGGAATTCTGCTATTTTGCAAGTTGTTTGACATTCCTTTCTAACATGTGGTCTAGTTGTGTATGTTTTTTCACTTGGCTTCAATTAATATCACATTTGCTCAGGAAAGGGAAGCCATGCAGTATTCCGGGGAAAAGGTTTCCATTCTATTTCTTTCTTACATGTGGTTATTGCTAGATGCTGACTGAAGCAAAAATAGATGTCACCACAGGATAAACTTTTTGAGCCCTATTAACTTCAAAACAAATATTCACATGAGCCTGTAAGCTAAGTGCATTTTGATTCTATCAGAATTATCTGGTTTTCACGAAACTGAGCTTGTGGTAACACCAAGTCACTTTGATTTCTATCAGAAATCATTCAAACCAGGTCCTGAATGAATGGAGATGCATGTTTTCATTCTGTAAAGCTCTTTTAATACCTTGCCAAAAGAAGAAGAACATTCTTTTGGAAAACACATATGGAATGTGATTCTCTAATGTATTAATTCACACACATTACAAATTTCTGTTTGGGGTCTCATTTTGCAGAGAGAGGTAACACCTTTGCAGGCTCCAATCTCAGGCCACCCACTTTCTGACCATGGGAAACCAAAGGGAACATCTGTATGAGGGCATTCCAACTGTCGCAAGTGTTCCTTTACTCCTCTTTCTAATCAACCCCATTTACCCAAGGAAAAATGAGAGTCTTTTCCACCAAAGACTGCTTTAATGCTAACCTGATTTGAATATGTAAATCACTATATATGCTAAGTGTGCATTACATTTATGAGCATGGAATCAGTAATGGGGAATTCACAGCACTGATTTGCAATTTAAACAGTTTCCGTGCTGTGCCCTAGACACTTTCCCAATTTCCACCTCCAAAATTAAAACCCAGAATTTAATTGGACTGGGTTGAGCTTGATGAATTAAACATAAAGAACTTGAAAAGGAAATACTGAGAATATGACATTCCAAGACTCAAATTTGTCATACATTTTTAATGTACAGCATACATTGGCCCACATATCCTGTATATGTTGGCTATATGTACAACAAATACAGCCAATAGATAAACAAGAACTATCATAGAATCATAGAATAGTTAGGGTTGGAAAGGACCTTAAGATCATCTAGTTCCAACCCCCCTGCCATGGGCAGGGACACCTCACACTAAATCATGCCACCTAAGGCTCTATCCAGCCTGGCCTTCAGCATATGTGATCTCCTGAAGGGATACTTCTAAGACTTCAGGCAAAGGAAAAGATTAAAGTGTAGCATTTGATGAGGAAATTTACTGCAAAAAGGAGTAAAAATGTGAGTAAATTTGGAGTGTCTGTATCTTTTACAGAACTTTTACAGGATGCCAACACCATAACCATAAACACATCTAACATGATGTGATGCTGAAACACTTCATAAGTTCAATATCTGGCAATGGGGGAAGTGGATTTTGATAAGCTGTGTTGGCATCAGAGTTAACATGCAGATATATATTCTTAAAGCCTCTCACCAGAAGGTTTGTTTGGCAGCCTGAATGACGCTTGCAGTCATTTCCACGTCAATGTAGTCATAGTGCAGAGCTCCAGGGTCTGTTGATGACCCCGTTTCTGCCAGCAAAATTCCTATCCATCTGCCCATGTCTTCAGAGGAGGATGCCTGTGGGGAAAGGGTAAAAACATAGGTGAGGTCTTTACTCTGCCACCGAGCTAAGGATTATTGCAAAAGGGCACATTCTTCTTTTCTTTGCTGACAAATTGCTGCCATATTTTACAAGAAGCTCTGCTTTCTCTCCACTGAACTCCTAATAACATCAGGATTTCTTATTAAATCTGCTTTCTTAGAAGAAGTGCATATTTAGTAAGCTATGTACTTATCAGTTATGATGCAATACAAAGTGGACAATCTCCAAAAAAGAAGAAAAATAATTGAGAAGGAAAAATAAAGGCTAGCAGATTTAGATTCAAGTCATGCTTATTTTAGACATAAGAAAATTGAAAGCTATAACAGAATTATTTTCCTTTGCTAGGCTGGAGGCCTTCAGTTTGCATGAATTCTGAAAAGAAAGTGTTGGTGCTAAGTAGAAATGAAGAGATGGGCAGAAAGAACAAAATAGTGGAAGAGATTTTAATACAGTTTTTCAAAAATACCACTAAATTTGTCTAGATGAGAGAATTTATTTCCATAATGGCACAGGTAAAGCCATAAATACTATTAAAATAATTCTAAATCAAGTCACCAATTCAAAAGTTAAACATTAGCAAGATAAATAATGGAAAAAAAGAGGGGGTGGAAAGGAAACTGGGCAGTTTCCAAATTTCCTGTTCTTTTTAAATATTTAATTTCTTTAAATATTTCATATTCTTTGAACTGCTGTCTATTTTTTTTTAACTCCTCTGAACTGCTCACATGTAACAGGCCTAGTTGCAAGGTCTGAAGATTGATGTGACCTGCAGTCAGAAACTCAACACTGTCAAAGTGTCCATATGGCCATGAAAAGCAAACAGTTGCCTCCTCCTATAACTTCATTATAGAATCATAGACTCATACAATAGTTAGGGCTGGAAAGGACCTTAAGATTATCTAGTTCCAACCCCCCTGCCGTGAGCAGGGACAGCTCTCACTAAGCTATGTCATCCAAGACTCCATCCAACCTGGCCTTGAACCCCACCAGGGATGGAGGATCCACAACTTCCTTGGGCAACCCATTCCAGTACCTCACCACCCTCACAGAAAAGAACTTCTTCCTTATATCCAACCTAAACTTCCCCATGTCTTTTCATTTCAGCTTTCAAATTATGACAACTGAAGACCATCAAAAAATCCTGACCCACCTAAGAGATGGATTTATGACCTTCTTAGTGGAAGGAGTGTGCTAGTGTGTAAATATGCATTGTGTCAAGAGACTCACTAGATTGCTGGCACATTGTATTTCCCACTGCAGAATTACCTCGATACAGACTGAACAAAAGGAGTTCACATAAGTAGCAGACAAATGAGAGTTAATAGCTCTAGAGTTCCCATCACCAGTGATCCACTATTTAATTATTGCTAAGCTATTAACCAAAGTAATTGTATACCTGATGTAAAAGTGTGCCTAGACAAGGAGCAGGGATATTTTAGTAGCAGGTCAAGGGAAGGTCAGTGTGGAGAAAAGCATTTTACTGAGAAGATTTCTGAACTGCATTACATTTCAGTTCTCTCTTTGCTAACCACTCTTAATACTTCTCTTCTTTTTCCAGTATTTATTATATAACTCTGCAATAATATTTTTCCAAAGATACTTCTTTTTTGGAATGGCCAAGTTGTAAGAAAGCACTTCTTTAATACAGTTTGTGGGTGTTCTACAAGCCATAGCCATTAGCAATCACCCCACCTCGAGCACAGCAACTTCCTGCCCATTTCGGAGCAGGCGGAAGGTCAAAGGATGCTTTGAATCCAGCCCCAGGATGACTTCACAGCCACGAAGAGGGATAGAAACAATGTGTGTCTTCAGATCTGTCCTGTCCTTGTGGAAAATGAGTTTATTATCTTTCACTCTGCACCAGCGCTCACGCCAACGGTTATTTGAGAGCACATTGAGATATCCTGCAATAAAATGAAATGTGAGATATTTTATTCCTGACTTATTTTTGAAAAGAAAAAGAATATAACTAAGAAAAAACCTACTTGTCAGTGTAGTGCTAGCACTTAAACTACTCATTTCTTTTATAATAGAAAGTCCAGATGGGTTTTAGGAAGACAAGTAAATGACCCTGCCCCACTTCTTTTAAAGAAAGTTTTCACTGTGCCAATAATCTAGGAAAAAGCATACAAAGATGTGATCCTGCTCATGTGCCAATGGCTGTTCTATGTTAGTTCCAGCAGCAGCTGGATGAGCAGGAGCATGCCAATCTAGTAAGAATGGGAGAGAGAGAGTGATAAAAAGGTACATACACAACTAATGTGTTGACATAGAAGACCCACTTTCTCCATGGCTAATGGGTCTGATAACTGTGGCTGGACAAAATTTGCTGGGAAAATCTCAACTCATATTATAAAATTAAATGATAAGCTACATTCTGTAACATCCAAAATCAGTGTTTTAAAGACCTACATAGCATTGATGCTATATGTTCTAATTTCTTTCAGAAAAAAGAATACAAATGTATTTGCAACACATTTAAAGCAGAATTTAGAAGATTACTACTGATGCCAATAAAAACAATATTCACATTGATTTACAATTCAAGAAGTAAATGTATGTGAAATTTAGCTAAACTTGAAGACAAAAGTTTAAACAAAGATTAGTTTTCTTTCCAGGTTAATACAGAACCCTTAGAACAAATCAGAATTTCATGAAAAATATTGCCCTTTAAAAAAATCACTTTTCTTACCATGATCTGTATCAGATACAGTGTCTAGGCATATAATATCATTAAATGAGCAGTTCTTCCTTCTCTGTCCCATAGCAACAATCATTCCAGATTCAAACATTAATATCAGGGCAGTTTTCCTGCCTTATTTAGTTTGGGAATGAAAAAGAAAAATGTAACAAAACAAAACAAACTTCTGCTTCTACATTATAATAGTACATGAATTCACCGTGTTGCTGCTTCCAAACAAGCTATGAGGAGGGAAAAAAGTGATATCTTGAACAGGCCAGAATTTACGTAAAAAAGTGTCTTCAGTCTCAAGTCTGATTTTCATTTAATCCTGTTGGATAGCTATCTCTTTGGTTTTCATTAAAACTATGACTTATCATTAATTTTTCTGCGTTTTCCTTCCAACATTATGGTTCCAATGTCAAAGCCTGATCCAACAGGATATAGCAGATCAGAATTGCGCACATCTGGGAAGATGCCATAAAAAAGGAGGATGTGCACAGCCCTCTGATTCTGGCTTCTTGTGAGGATCACACTCTCCAACTCTTCTCCTCCGTCCTGTAACAAAACCCTGTATAGCTTTGCATTATACTATAATCCCTAGAAATGGAAAAACTTTCACATGCAAGCCAGCTGGCTTGTTTCGGAGTGGGAGTCCTTTGTTTTCAGACAGCACTTGTGTTTTCCCTCTGCTCCCAGCACACCACTCAGAAAAGCTCTTCCAAACCCTCCAAATTCAGTTGAACTAAGCAGGATCCCATGCTTTTCCTCCCACATATCCTTATGTAAACCTTCAACAGATGACATGACCAAAATGGCCTGAGTGTGTTCCCTGTTGAGGCATTACCATTTCAGCTTAGCCCAGGTGGTCAAAGACCAGGATTCATAGAATCATAGGATCACAGCTTAGTTAGGGCTGGAAAGGACCTTAAGATCATCTAGTTCCAACCCCCCTGACATGGGTAGGGATGCCTCACACTAGACCATGTTTGTCCAAGGCTCTGTCCAACCAGGCCACCTGTTCTTGCTTCCACTTTCTATAAGCTTCTTTTTTGCTTTTCAGTTTTCTCAGCAGTTCCTTATCCATCCATGGAGGCCCCTTGGCCCATTTTCTCCTTGTCAGGAAGCAATAACTCCTGAGCTTGGAACAGGTGATCCTTGAATATCAAGCAGCAGTCTTGGGTTCCCCTTCCCTCTAGAGCTATATCCCATGGAACATTACTGAGCAGGTTTCTGAAGAGGCCAAAGTCTGCTCTCTTGAAGTCCAGGGCAGTGAGCTTGCTGTGTACCCTTCTCATTGTCCTGAGGATATCAAACCACCGTGTCATGATCACTGCACCCAAGGCTGCCTTGGAGCATCACATTCCCCACCAGCCTCTCAGTGTTGGTGAACATGAGGTCAAGCATGGCACCTCTCCTTGTCAGGTCCTCTGTCACCTGCAAGATGTTGAAGGGAAGAGCTTTGCCATGACTCCATGTGCAGGTGGGGTTTAGTTTCCAGTCCAGCTGGGTGTCCCCTGCATCCCCACTGGGATTTTCCCTTTGTTCATGGGAGGTAGAGCCTTCTAAAATGTAAAAAACCTTCAACTATGGAACAGCGTCCCAGAGGGCACTGAAATGAGCCAAATTTCTGGTGGTGAGAAACTCTTCAGCAAAGACTTCCTGCAATGACCAAATCCTAGACACTTAGATATTTTCCTATAAAATCTGCAAGTGGTGTTGAGTAGAGCCAAATACAGGCAACAGTAATGGCTATATTTATGTCCATTTCCAAAATAATGATAGAAATACTAAGAATTAAATTATACAGCTGTGGTTAAGGTCCCACATAATACAGAATAATCAACAGAGTATGAAGGCCCGGAAGCCTGAATTTTAATGGAAGCCAGATGCTTCGGACAACTCATCTGGCTGGACACAGCTTTTCCCAGCTGTTCTTTTGGTTGATAAATCACATCTGTACTTAGCTGATGTATAGACATATATACACACACTTATCTAATCAAATTGCTTAGGTGAATAATTCCCCAAATGTGGCTTGAAAACCACTGTGATCTACGAAGTTCTCACTGGTGGTCACGGATCTGCTTCTTTCACACTGGGCAAGCATCTGTCACACCTCATGTGCCCATTAGTTCTGCCAGATGCTGCCTAGTCACAGATTTCTGGGTTTCCCAAATTTTTCCTAGTCAGTTAAAGGGGAAAAGGCAAATCCAAATTCAGAATCTGGTGCAATTGCTTCACAGCTTGATTTCTATAAAGCCTCCTTTTGGAAGGGGTTGGGAGAAGGGTGGGTTCATCCTTATTCACATATGGAAGTGTTACCTAATACTGGAGTACCAAAAGGCAAACAGGAGAATGTAAATACATTGCATTGTTTGAAAATACCAGAGCTGTGAGGACATAAACTAAGTGCAGTGCACAAAGTCCTGAATTCTGAGCAAACATTAACAGCTGAGATACAAAACATAAGCGTTTCTGCATGCCTTTTTATATACTTCCTTGGTGCTGCCAAGCCCTACAGCTGTTATATGGAGTGATCGTCATTAGGAGTTAAAATAGCTTCCTAGAAATTTATTACTTCATTTAAGTTTTGCCCACAATTAAGCAAAATCAAATCACTTTGGCTGAGGTCAGTTGGCTGCTGTCTTGATTGCTATCCCATAGAACCTCACCATGACTCATTATGAAAGACTTGACCCCTTCCCAAGAACTTTTTCTTCTAATTCCTAGCCTAAATTTATTTTACAGTCCAGCCCATATTCATTTTATATCCATTTGTTTGAAAACAACTCATTTCTTTCTGCTTTTTGTCTACACTTCTCTCCCCCTAACCTTTGCAAAGAGCAATGATACTCCTTCTGAGTTTGTGCTACTGTTTTATTTTAAAAGTCAAGTAGTTTTAGTCTCTTTTCAGACGATAAGCTCTTGATTACTCCTCTCACAGAATGAGTGCATCCTTCTGATGCTGGGGGAAGAATTACAGCAGTAAAAGAAAATTTAGAGGAATTTCTAGGCTAGAATTTTATAAAGTTTTCATCACAATGTGCATTTAAGATTCAAGGAGAATAATCACTTACCACATGTTGGAACATCTTCTTCAGCTGATGAGGTCTGTTCATCTGTTGAAGGCTTTTTCTTTCCTAAACCAATGATCTTTGTTATTTTTTTCCCTGTTACTTTAGTCACAGTGCCCTTGGCTTCTGGTTTTGAACTTTTTTTCCTCTTCACTATTAAGAAAGCAAAAGTGTGTATTTTAGTGTGTTTAAATCAACCATCAAATAGTGAGAACCTGCATAAAAATAGTAAGTCATTCAAACAATCCTGTGTGAGATGAACATTTGTACAAAAGGTGCAGACTACAGTGAGATAAACATTATACGCCCTCTCTAATGCAGATGCCTATAAGAAACCTCTGTGCTATGAAAATCATGGCATTCAGAAGGATAAGAAAAACAAAAATCAAGCATAAATCAATTTAATTTAGTCTAATCAAGCTGCAAGTCTCTTTCTACACTAGTCACCACCTAATTTATCAGTATGACTGAGGTACCTGCATATAAATTTAGCTCATATACACAAGAATAAAAATGCAGTCAAACTTTCATTGTTCCTAAACATTCACCTCAAAATACTTCAACAATTATATACAACAAAGACAGAGTATGCTTGCCTAACAAAATACTACTGATATACAATTAAGTTAAGCTACCTTATCACAATGATAACAATGGGCCTTTTAGAAAGACCAGACTTATAAATCAACTACTAACAATTAAACTAGTTGGATCAGTATAAGCATTCATACTTAAAAGTTGGCACTCTGTGTGATCATGATGTCGTGGCAAGAAAAAGCTTTGACACTTCATTAACGTCCAGCCTATGCTTCCATTAACTCAGTATGATACTACTAGTATTATGGCTCTGTGCACTTAGGACTGTGGGTATCATTTTTAAAAGTATCTACCTGACTAAAATCCTAAAAAATTTAAAAGAAAACCCCAACTTTGTAAGATGAAACAATTAAAAACCAAACCAAACAGCTTTTTATTTGCAAAATGTAACAAATGAAATAAACCTTCAGAAATTTAGTGTCCTCAATGGAACAGAAGTCTCTCTGTTAACTGACAGAGTGGTAAAAATATTCATTAACTTGCCCTGATACATGATTTTGATGAAAAATACATTTAGCATAGTTACTGATTGAGCTGCTGTAACTTTATCCCTGCCATATCAATTCCCATTGCAACACAGAACATTTAGTGCTTATAGACTTCTGTAAACTGAGAAAAAAAAAAGGACACAATGTTTATATGAGAAATGACTGTATGAATTGATGAACTAGAAAGAATGTATGGGAAATAGAGAAGCAGTTTGGGACTCACAATGGGATAATTTATCATATTTAGTTTAATCATTAGGAACCATGGCACATTGTTTAGAAATGCTATTTGTAGCCAAGACTTTACACATCTGTCACCTGCTGCATGCAGTGCTGAGGGGGAAAGGCAGCTTTTCAGGTGCAGATAGCTGTTCACCAGCAAACTCCAATACAGCAACGCATGTGTACAAGAAAGTTCTAATTCTCTATTCCTAAAAAGGGCGCTAACAACTTACATTATGCTCCCTAAACATGCAACAACCTCCTGTGTTTAAGGGAGAAAGGCCACCCATCCCATCTGCTCATGTCACCTCCTGCCTAAATGATGACCTGGATGCAGCACCAGCCTGCAGACAGGTTTAAATCCCACCAGGAGCAGCCAATGACTGACTATGACTGTTGAGTGGGGAGGAGATTGAAAGCCAGAGACTGAGGAGAACTCATCTCTCTGAGACAGAAGTCCAAAGGAATCATGAGCATGATTCTTATGAGCATGAACACACACAGTGGAATAAGCCCATTTCAGTGGGAGGTTTTGTCCTTTCTGTCCTGTCTTCCCCTCACACTGCTGTTTTGAACTGCTGCAGAACTGAGAGGGAGCAGAAATAAGGCCTTCATGACTTAATCTTTCCGAATCTGAAGAATATACTGGCAGCTGCCTACCTCTGCTTTTTGTTTGTTTTTTTTTTTTCCCAAAAGCTCTTTCTTTTCATTTCCTTCCCCATCACAAAACAAGCAGGTGGTTAAGAGCAGCATAGAGGCTGGCCGGCGGGTGACGGCTAGAGATGATAGCTATCCAGAGTCTCCCTTCCCACATACTCCACTAAGCGTTTCCTATCTATTGCTTAAAAAATAGTGTGACTTTATCCAGAACCCTTTAAGATGATACCAGGGTTATTTCAATCTTTCTGCAGTCATTAATGCATAGTATTTTTATTTCAACATGTTAAAGGTCACAGTTTTCAGAAATAAATTATATTTTTAATTACCCTCCCTGAGACATCGAAGCTGGGCTGGTTTTCTTGCAGCACATGATCCCTCGGCATGCTTCCTGCAAAGCATCTGAGCCGCTAGACACTTTTGGACATCCTGGACAACACAGCTTTTGGATCACAGATGTTTCTCAGCAGGTTTCAGAGACTAAAACAGTACCTAGCTTTTTCAAAGCTTAGTAGATTTTATAGGGTGGAATCTGACGATGTACCACAACTTCTAGAAACCACAAAGCCTGACATTGTTCCATGCTGTTTGGTATGTCAGAAATCTGTATAGCCAGGAAGTGTTAGAAAATGACCCAGGGAGAAGATAAAAGGAAATCAGTCAATAGGTGAGACAACACTGGCACCAAGGCCAGTATTGACATTGTGCTCACTGCAGCTCACATTACCCTTCATCTTGACAGCTGCAGAAGAATGTCTTATCTAAATTATACCATTACTATATGGCAAGTTAATGAAGCCACAGGTTTTCTTCTGCTTTAAGGAGGAGGGAAGGGGATGAGGAAGACAGCATAGGGTTTGAGTGTTTTAGATAGACAAAATTCCCCATGGTTTAGGATTTGCCTTTGTTCAATTATAAAGACTACAAAACACGTATGGCTGTAAAATAGCATATCTAAAATTAAAATATATACTCACGAATCCACTGATATTACATGATTATATACATTTGAGTATTCTAACATAATCTCATAGAATAGTTTTATATATATATATATGTATTTGTATATACACACATATATATAAGCTGTGTATCTATGTGTATACATACTCATATACAAATTATTCTTTCCCTCTAGTACATAATGAGAGGTTTTTTTCTCAGAAGCCAGCGTTTGTGTTGCCACTAGTTACAATTACAAAACGCAACTTCTAGTTGCCTCTAGTGGTCGCCCAAGGTCTGAAAAACTACTTTTGAACATACAAAAAAAGCCAAAATTTCTGTTTTCTGTTCCCTTACAATTGTATTGATTTCACCTGCACAATAACATCAAGTGCCTTCTGTTACTGCAAAATTTTAACGAATCACTCTTAACATGATTCAGCTTTCAAGTTAAATTAAATTCTAATGAAAATATTCAAAAGTTTGGCTGCCTGTTTTTAAAAGACAAAGCTAGGTATTTCACTGCCAATCACTCCCTATATGCACGCATTATTTACAACAAGCATCTCTGGATCTGAGACATACCTTGTTCTTTCCCATTGCACACGGTAGTGGTGCCATTTTCCACAGCACCCTCCCCATCTGAGCTTGGCCTCTCAAAAGATAGTTTCTGCAGGAGCAAAGAAATTAGTTGACATATAGTATGGGCACCTTCACCAAATCAGGTGTCATGAGTCAACTTAAAAGGATGCTTACTATGAAATAAAACACATTTCAAGCTCTCACCTACTTGGAAGACAAATAGCAGATAATAAAAAGATCAGTTTTAGGGGACTTAGAAAAGCACACAAACATTAAAATAAGTCTGTATTTGAAAATGCAGTCAAAATAGTGAACTAATCCTAATTCGGTACCTCTTATCATACATCTATAATGAATTTCTAGATTCTAAATGTCAGTTTATTAATCTTATTAAGCAATGAAAAATTACATGGATCAGATAAGAATAATTTTAAAAATATATCTTTAAATAAATTTTCATATATACATTTACAACTTACCAGAAAATAGTGCACTCCTACAAGGTGCTTCAATATTCAGTATGTGCTAAAAAGAGGCTTTTGAAATAAAATTTTAGCAGTGATTATTCTATAGTGGTTGTGTATATGAGATATGGCATGAAGCTGTACAGAGCGTACACCAGCACAGTTTTGGTAACCACATTACTCATGAGTGGTGAAGCCATGAAGAAGATGTACAGATTATCACAAAAATAAACAAATGAGAAATTTTGCTGCACTTTTCTATGGCATATGTTTTAGAAAACCACCATTTTATGACACTTTCAGTTACCTTTTTAATACTGTGCAGGTGTGTTCCAACATGCTTTTGCATGTGAAATCAGGAGGACTGAGCTGTCATGGAGTGTGCTTTGCTCTTATTTTTCCTGGGCAAAGCAACATAGCACTACTGACAGTGGCATCCTTCCACCATAGGTGCAGAACCTGCCATCAGGAATCTGGTGATGAAACCTTTGTCTAATGGGAGTTTTAAGCACAGGGTCTGCTCACATGGATGCCTTAGCATAGCAGGGGCTCAAACTGGTGCTGGTAATGTATGATCATTCACTGTAGAGCTGCTCTCCCTGCTTATTCCTTCTATCATATCCTGATGAGTCAAGGCAGCAGAGACAACCACATAGCCAAGTTTCTGTATTGAGGCACAAATGCTTAAAAGGTTCTGCCAAAAAAAATGACCTCAGCATGCACAGGGAGCTCTTCAAGTCCTAAATTCCCCAAAATAATAGACTTTCCCTTAAAACTTTTCTATAATCTTCAGCTATTCTTCCTTGACAGTCACATCCCTGCTTGGCCTTTGCACTTGGTGGAAAGCTTCTCTGCACCACAGCACACGTACCAGACCCGCTTAAGTCTTCACCCTTCTGAATAGCTAAAGTGAAGCTGCTAATGAATATGAGACAGTCTGCTGGTTGCTCATGACCAAATGAATAGATGTGGAAGAAGTCTTAACCCTGTAGGATGTGTGCACATATCCAAATAAATAGAACACAGGGGCTAATGGTCTAAACCAGTAGCATAAATCAGCCAGTATCTACATGCAGTGTCTATCAGTGCCTCTTTAATAAGAAACCATAAGGATTTTTGCATTAAAAAAGTTTGATAACTTTACCTTCTCCAGCTCCATCTTGTGTACTGGAGAGCTAGACAATGGTCCATCGGAGTCTACAGCTCCTGTACAGTTGCTGCACACATCTTTTATAACCTTAGGAGACAAGGCAAAACTTGTTAATTGTTCATAAGGCACAAATCAGAGAATTTACATATGAATATGAAGAAAGATGGGAAGGAGAATCACACAGACATTTATTAGGCTGGTAGGTGCCACGAAACCAACTTCTTCATGCCTCCTCCTTCAGTTATTTCATGTATCACCTGAAGGAGACACAATGTCTAGAGGTGGAAGGTTTCAGTTTCTAGACAAGCTAAGCTCCAAGGCTCTCCTGAGTAACAAACCAACAGCGCTGCTGATTTCCATGTGCTAGTTTGCAATATGAACTCAGCTGACACACCAAACTGATTTCATTGCGATGATGAAAAAGTGGTATTAAATCCAAGACCACTTAAGTCAAAGGATAAGAGTTTTGCATAATACGCTGCTATCCAGCTGCTCTTTCTTTGCTACTGAAGAACTAACAAAGGGCTGATCACCTTAGTACTGTGCAGTGGTATTTCGCAGCATTTTTGTATTATACTTGCACATTGACATAAAGGTATAGGTCAAAGTGTAAATGTGCTTGTAGGAAATGGGAATGGAATTGTCTGCTTTTAAAAAATTAAAGTCCATAACCTGGAATTCACTGAGATTTTTAACAGAATTTGAAGAACTTACTATCTAAATGTAAAAATACATGATGAGTAAAGACATTTGATGATTTCCCACAGACATACATTTTTTTATCTCTTATGAGGCTACCACCAGCCCATTATGAGTCTTGTGCTGATGGGAAGAGGTCCTGATTCTCCATTCAGATTCATGCCGATGGGGTGCTGAGCTCTAAACCACTGATTACACCCTGCATTCATGCAAGGACAGCAGAACTAAGTGAGATAAGAAAGAAAAGCATCCTACTCTGCTGGAAGCATTACCACTAGACCTGAAAACTCTCCCTTTACATGTACATGTATGTTTACATCTCCAGCTCCTTCCTTTATACTGTTTACAGCAAGCTCAGCTGGCAGAGAGGAGGATCTGGCCTGAGAACAGCTAGTTCCAGGGAAAACAGCAATCCAGCTAACTGTCAAAATCCAGAATTCTTTCAAGGAGAGGAAAAGCAAAACAACAAACAATGCCTTTTTAGTTTCAAACTGTATTATCCTGATGTGGAAAATACTAAAGAGCTAAAGATGGCACCAGTTTTTACACAGTACAGCAGTTCGTTTTTAGGGTGAAGCTAAACAAATCAATGTTTATGGGCTTATAAAACCCCTATTGCTATAACTCATGAGCACATTATAAATTAAAGGCATTATTTGTCATAAAGAAAGATCAGTACCCCCATTTTACAGGTGGAACAAAAGAAAGATTAAATCACTCAATCAATGTCACATAAAAAAATCTGAGCGGAGCTGAGAGATGAACTTATACATTTATTTATGAACTAGTATCTTAAGACGCTTCAGCATTCCTTCTTAACTGTCTGAACTTCATAGAACCATAGAGCAGTTAGGGTTGGAAAGGAACTCAAGATTATCTAGTTCCAACCCCTCTGACATGGGCTGGGTCACATCGCACTAAACTTTCCTATATCTTGTTCCAGAAACAAAAGCACAGTAATTCATGGCACATGTCATCCTTTGTAACAGAAAATTTATATATACATCTGTTGCAGAGCATTTGTACCTCAGAGTAAAATGTAGCCCAAATTTCATTAAAATCACAAGAGTTATTTGCATGTGTGCTGTTTTATTGTCAATTGCCTGTCCTCAGTATGGTGTAAATACACTGCTGTTTTCTTCCTAGAGAAAAGTGACCGTACAGTTTCTGGGAACATTTATTTCTGTCTCCTGCATGACCCTGATTCAATGGCTCATGTTTTCAGCATCTGCTCACACCACACAGTTAGTTAATTTTGGCAAAGGCAAATAGTAATGGGAGTTACAGACAGAACAGAGGGAAATGATTTGGCAGCACTAACTGAATAGTATGTGCAAAGTCATGCACTCAAGTAAATCCGGTTCTTATCATACCTCACATATTTAAGGAGAAGCTAAAGTGTTTAATTGGGTTGTAATTAAATTTTGATTAAAAATTTGACAACTATTAAATGAAAGTTTGTGGCAAGATCTGCAGTAAATGCATATTCAAGGATCCAACACTTCATTTAGGTTCAAAGGTTCACTGGCAAGAGATTTGCTCATCACCTCCTATGCGCAGTGTAATTATGTTCAAAACACAGCATAAAACTCATGTTTCTACAGCTCACCAGGATGAAATGCCTTTACTATATAATGGTTGCATGGATGCACTCTCTATAATTACGTTTGCAGACAGCTGCCATTATAAATCTGGTTTTCACATGCTTATAGCTTTAACTCAAAATTTTAAGGATAAAACATTCCACCAGTGTTGCCAACCTGCATAATTTCAATCACAAGACTCAGAGTTCTTGTCAGTTTTTTCTGTGTTCCATCTCCTGGAGTCATAGGAAAACAAAAGATCACTATTTTCATTAAAAAATAGTTGTGAGTGAGAGTGGGGAAAGGAGGTCAGCAAACTTTTATCCATTGCAATGAAATTAAATGTGTGAAAATATGAGTAAGTGTATCTCAATGGCTCCAAGACTAGAAACCAAATGAAAGGAATACCCAAATGTGTTATTTTTAATAAAATGGTATAATCTGGAAGGCTGTACTGAGAATACTTTGCAATGGTGCATAGTCCATTAATAGTTTTAGTTTTCTCACACGTTAGAAATGGGGAATCATTCCCTTTTTTTTCACCACAAATGCCTATGTACATTACATACACAGAGAGAGAGAGTCATCTGCCAGGAAAATCAAACTGAGATCATAAACAGACTATGTTCTCAAATATTTAAAATACATGAGCAAATGTAATCAGAAAACTGAAGACCTGTCATTCCTTTGGATAGCCTCAAAACTAAATACATTTTAAAAAATCTTGTGTTATTCCATTGCAAGAATTTTAAATACCACAATTACCATTACACTATTACAATTAGCAGATTTCAGAACTGCCACTTTCAAATGCAGACCTGGAAAAAACTTGTGCAGCCTGAACTATATTATTATTTCTTATTTATAGAATCATAGAATCATTTAGGTTGGAAAAGGCCTTTAAGATCATTGAGTCCAACCATTAACTTAGTGCTGCCAAGTCCACCACTAAACTGTGTCCCCAAGTGCCACATCAACACGTCTTTTAAATACCTCCAGGGATGGTGACTGCATCACTTCCCTGGGCAGCTTGTTCCAGTGCTTGACAGCCCTTCTGGTGAAGAAGTTTTTCCTAACATCCAGTCTAAACCTTCCCTTATGCAACCTGAGGCTGTTTCCATTTGTCCTATCACTTGTTACTTGATTAATCCCCATATCACTACAATTTCCTTCCAGTCAGCAATAAGGTCCCCCCCAAGCCTCCTTTACTCCAGGCTGAACAACCCCAGTTTCCTCACCTGCTCTCTGTAATACATGTGCTCTAGACCTTTATAGAAATGTCTCGAATCACCAGCTGGATCAGGTATACACCAGTCTATCACACTGAGTGCAGTAACATGAGGAATAGAGGGAAAATATTTGCAGGTAGACAGCTGGAAAGATTCCTTGCCCTGAGCCATTGACAGTGACGGGTGAAGTCAGTGGAATTTCTGCCACGTGGTGTGTCTGGAATATTTCTCTCTTTAAAAACTATCTTACCACACAAGCACTAACATTTACTGTAAAACCTTCAGACTTGCACTCACCTACAAATTCCTATAATTCTTATATCATATTTTAAGTGATACACCAGAACAGGAGGCCCTCCACTTGATATTTCTATATGCAAAGTCAAACCAATCAATTAGGTTTTTCAGCTACCTTCAAAGAGCCAAGCTGTAGATGAAAAGCACAAGGCTAGACAGTAAAACCAGAAAGGCTGCTTGCCAGCCAAATCCTGCCACACACAAACCCTGCAAATTCTGAGTAAAAGGACTGAATTTGTAGATGAGTCCTTGCAGCTGATCTCTTTGGGACCTGATAAGGAATAACGCTGGAAGTCATCCTGTATTTAAGGAGCTTGCAGACCTCTCTCCTGGTGGATACCATGGGATGAGTTCAGGCTACAGGCTGATGTGATTACAGCATCTCATCTTGTATTTTCATGAAACTCACAGGAAAAACTCACACTTTTAATACAATTAAGTTCAAAGATGATTAGAGAGAAAGCTGATGGCCTGACTGAACATTTGGTTCACTTCTGTATGTAACCAGGCTAGAAATCTATAAAGCCAAGACCCCACGCCCAGCTTGTCTACCCACATGTTTCAGAAATACAGGAATTGCTAGAAATGGGACAGGCTGTATCCCCTGTCTTTATAGCTGAACTCTGAAAATAACAAGATGGTAAAGCTGAAATCTGCTTATGCATAGGGAGAAGAGTTTGGCCCAAAGTGTATTCCTTTATTTCTCATTGCTGAAACACTTCTTTTTCAGTGCTGGAGGAGTACTGACTTTCTGGGACTCCTCGTCATTTTGGCATGACTAAATTCTCATTTTCTCTCTTTCGGACTCTTATACAGATTACATTTGTTAGCATCAATCTCCTCCTCCTTAAGGGAGCACCAAAACTCTCTTAGGATTTTGTACCCAAGAAATGCTCCAATGATTTTACCTGGATAAATTAGAAAAAAAGCAGAAATTATCCACATCATAGCCTGTGCTTCAAGTTTTAAAAACAAACCCCCCTTACCTTCTGTACTAGAAAAACATCATTCTTAATCATCCCCTAGCCTGAAATGATTCATCTTTCTGTCTTATTGCTGTTTGAGCAAAGTGGGGATGAGATTCTAGCAGACTAGCAGCCAGCAGGCCTATCTTCTGTGCCTGTATAACAACTTAAAAATATTTTTCTGACATATTCAACCAAGACAACCCCCATATTATTCCAGTGTAATTACTATGAATATTGGTATGTATGGCTGATGGACCAGACAGGGCCCAGGGAAGAAGGTGCTGGGTGGCTGCAAGGCAGAGGTGCCCTGTGCAAGGGGAACTGCATCCCCAGCCCAGTGCGGAGATGCAAGACCACACGTCAGGCTGTAAATCTGAGCTAACTATGATCTAAGTAATTTTCAATCCAAACCTGCAAGTACAAGAGAGGAGGAACACTACCTAGTGGTGAAAGCAGGGCATCAGGTCTCAGCATTCCTGTGTTTTGCTCCAAGATCTGCTAGAGCTTATATCAGTAATTTTAGCCAGGAACCTAAAGAAAACTTATCACTGAGAAAACAAGCAAATGGAATGTTTGTGGCCCTGTTAATTGTTTTTTTTTTTTTTGTTTGTTTGTTTTTGGTTTTTTTTTGTTGCTGATTTATTCATTTATTTATTTTAATTTACATGTGCATCTGCCAGTCACACACAGACACACGGATTCACAGCCAAGCTGAGGTCCTCTGGTTTTGTCAAAGCACACTGGCAGTAGTCCTGCAGGCTGGTCAAAGCTCTCACTCACAGCTTAGTCTACCAGATTTGGCCCTAAATAGGTCCAATGCAAACATAATGACCTTGCCATTATTTGAACCCAGTTATCTAAAACCATCTCTTTAAGACAATAGGGGTGGACGTCCTATGAGATTTAATTTAGTTGCAAAGCCTTCACTGCTGGTGATGTGAGAGAAAGAACCCAGAACCCAGCCCGTCTGCCTTGGGACACAGTATATATACTTACAAACTAACAAATGTTAAATGGAAATCACTTGTACCAAGTATGCATCCCCAAGCACAGTTTTTCCAGTCAGTTATTAAGGCATAATCATTCAGCACTTGACTCTACTCAGCTATAAAATAGAGATAATAACCTCTTTGGGGAACATTACTTAAGCCAAGAAAATAGCGTTTGAAGTGTTTTGAGATCTCCAGCTGGAAATTCCCATAGAAAGTAAAAGCAGCCACACAATGTTTACAGTTACAAGCTCAGTTTTGTGCCACTTTAAACTGGTAAAAGAAGAGCTCTGTCAGTAGTTTATACTTCAGAAAAACTCAGCGCACATCAAGAGCGGAGCCCAGAAGTTATTTGATTCCCCTCACTAAGCTCAGGGCAGTGAAAACAAAAAGTGGTTTTCAAAGACTTTTATGAGAGACAGCATGCAGTTATTAGAGATGGAAACTGGGTAGGACAAGAGTATCAACAGCTCTACCAGGAGTGTTGCAGGGCCTTTGCACACCTCAATATAGTCACAACCTTAATTTTCTTCTCTTGTCAGGGCATAAAATTTCTCTTATTACAAGTTCAGACTTGAACACTGTCAAAATGATAGACGATTTAAGGTCCTTTCCAACCCTGACTATTCTATGATTCTGTGAAGAAATGTATGCCTGAAAGAGTGACTGCTCAGTTACAGACCCTCCACTGAAGAGATTGCTGCAAAACGGCTTCACAGTGCAAAATGAAGAAGAGTTACCAGAGCGTGCCTAATGTTAGGGAAAAATGAAAATCAAGGCCAGTACTCCAAAATGATAGATTACCTCTCATGAGTGATAAATCAGAAATACATTTTTGCCAAAAGCAATGCAAAGAGAAAGAGCGGGCCTTGTGACCAGACACCATGACCATGTCCTTCCACTGGTTTTCTACAAGAAGCTACTTCAGAACTTAATTCCTTTGGCATCCATGTATTCTTAAGATCAGATTTATGTGGCCTAGTCTGAAGGTCCTGCACACAGAACACATTCATCTGTATGAATGAAGCCACTAAACAAGCATCTTCTTGTAATGTCATGTTCTTAGTAGCCCTTTTATATTTAATGTAGCATTTCCCAGGGATGTTGACAACTAGGTGTAGTTTCACCAGTCTGTGGGCTGTGCTGAGACAAATGGGCAGATTTAAGACCTTACTTGACCACAAATGCACAATAACACACACAGATGCACATATACTCAAACGCACATGGAAAAAAATCATTTTTGGGTCAGAGTATGTAACTGCATACATTATTTTATGTACATTTTTGTGGGAACATTTTAGGACTCAAGTCTGGAAAATTCCACCACTTCATGTTGCCCACCATATTACAGCTCTAATGTATGATCTCAGCTCTAGCCTGAATTTATACTACTTATTCTCCTTGCTCTGAAATCTTGACAAGCCCTTTGGTGACATCAGCTATCTTTTTTTTTCATCAAGCATTTGTTAGCTGGTAAAACTGAAACTCCCTTTGTGGTTTCCAGTCTAGACTTCAATTTACACTGAGTTTATCAGCTGGGGTTTTTTGGTGTCATCTTTACAAAAAAGGTCTAAAATATTCTGCCTTTATTTCGCTGTGTGTTCCAACTGATATTTTAAAATTCCTTGCTTATGTAAGTGTATTTTATACTGATTACATCTGACTTAAAAAAAAAAAAAAAGAATCATCTGGTTTAGCTTTCATTTTGAAAATCTGGCCTCCAAATCCATTTTGAGCTTTTCAGACTCAAAAGGAAAGCTTTAATTCGACACTTGCAAGTGAATTAATCAGAACCCATTGATCCCAAGCAATAACCTGGCTCTAATGGCACGTATTGGTATAGAATCTTTGACAAAAAAGGGCAGGCAGCCTCATATTTACAAATGTGGTTGCAGAGACTTTTCTCATTGCTAGTCTCTGAATCTGCCCATTCTATTAACTGTGGAAATCTCACATAGGTGACAGAATGCTGGGGGGACCCTGGTCCCATTGAGTGACAGCCAGGAAAAGGTCACATCACTTCTCTCAAGACAAATCAGTGATCTCTTTCTCAGTACCATAGGAACTTTCTACACAAAGCCATTAGGGACTGTAGTGACAGGACAAGGGGTAATGGGTTCAAACTTAAACAGCAGAGGTTTAGATTGGATATAAGGAAGAAATTCTTTCCTGTTAGGGTG
>JBAFWW010019084.1:0-11862 GCA_036873685.1 Agapornis canus
GGGGTTTGGAGCAAGCTGCTCCAGTGGAAGGGGTCCCTGCCCATGGCAGGGGTTGTAACTGGATGTTCTTAAGGTCCTTTCCAACCCAAACCAGGCTGGGATTCAATGATTCTGAGGTTGTATCCCACAGAATCCTACCTTTTCCTGATTTGCTCAGACACAGCCCCATCTGCCAGCACTCTATTCAACAGAAACCTTCCCCTGAGCATATGCAGAAGCTGAGAAATGTGTTACACAGCCAGGCTAGACACACAGTACATTTTTAACTGTATTTTGTTACAGAGAGAACTCCCGTGTAACACTTCTATCTGAGCACTTAGCCAAACATGGCAGAAAATGCCTAATTTCCCATCAACTTACATGAACGGCACGAAACAAAGATTCTGCTGCTGATACCTGCATATGGTTGTTGGGAAGTATTGAACAGGCTGGCAGGTTTACTCTCATTTCAGTGATGGTTGATGCATAGAAATGGGAGAGTCTGCAGCAAGCCTCCTTCAAACCAAAGGGCAAGCTCAGAGCACAGAAGACACAACTCTATTTGCTGATGGGGCAAACTTGAATGTCAAAAGCCCTTAAGCTCATAAATACAACCACTGCCCCTTCCTCCCCTCCTATGCAATCTTTGCAGAGTGGAACTGCACCTCAAACTCAACAGCAAAAGAGAGCAGCCTCAGTCCCAGAGGAAAGCAGGACCCACATTTTATATTCAATGAGAATGCTTCCTAAGTTTGCCCAGGAAATGGGGCCCGAAGTGAACTTCCATGTATAAGGTGTCATTAGACCTAATCACTAGGTACTGTGCACATTTACACAGATCTTTTTTGTATCTCCTTGCTAAACCTGGTCTAAAGTCAGTGCAGCCCTTGTCTCACACCAGTACCTCGGCCATGTCAGTCATCTTCTTCCTAAATACAGGATATCCATGTTTTGGCTCTAGCTTTGCATCTAACAACAGAACATTCATGCTGTTATTTACATACCCATAAAAACAGATGGAGAAGAGACAGTGTGATGAAGTACTTTGTGAACTGCTTCAGAACATAAGAGCTGTAAGCAGAGTAATTAGTAGTTACTTGTGTTATGTTCCCCGGGATCAGTGACAGTGGACACTGCAGTGCTAATGCTGTACATATGAAAACCGTTTGCTGCTGTTTATTTGCTATGCACAATCAAATTCAACTCAATTCATCGAACAATAAAATCCCACCTAGAAGAAGCAAAACACAAACTGCTTCAAAAAGAGTAGTAAAGATTAACTGCAGCCTTCCCAAACAAGTGAGAATCCCTTTTCCCTTCCAAACAAGATGTAGGATGAAGAACTGAAATGCAACTTTCACCCCACCTCCTTCAGCTGTAGCAGCACTCCCGCTTCAGTAACCAGTCTGCATCACAATATTCGCTTTTTAAGCCCTTATTTACTTTCCACATATACAGATACAGCATACACCTAACCCAAGCATTAAGATCGTTTCTATGCTCAAAGCAGGATAATTTACTTCCTTCTTCCTATCTAGTTTTAAAAAGAGAAACTATCCGGTACTACCACGAATCTGTCCTAAGTTTTCCAGCACTTTCCTTTCGTATGGAACTTCTGAAGTTCAGGCTTTGTTTCAATTAACGGGAGGAGATGCAGGAGACTAAAAGGGAACCATTAAGAGAATGAGACTGAAACAGAACAAGAAAGAAGTTAATTATTTATCTATCCAAAAAGGGAGGCAACGAACTGAATGCATCGCTACGAGGAGCCAGGCAAGGGCCACAGCCAGCACTGCTGAAGCCTGGCTCTGCCTATCTGCAATCACAGAACAGTTAGGGTTGGAAAGGACCTTAACATCATCTAGTAACACCATGGCACCCTCTCAGGTCATCGCTAGGACTTCTCAATTCTGTTATTTGCCTTCATTAGGCCGGAGAACATGACCTTCCCTACAGACGGCCGTATTTAGCAACCGGCAGATGAGATAACGTTATCTGCACAGGTCAGAAATCAATATCCAAACCCTCTGGTTGCTGCTGTGGTTTTTCAGCACTGAAGAAAGCAGACCTCTAGACTCACAAAGCTTATTTTAGACAGACATCTGCGAGCTTCCTTGGAAGCGAAGGAGAAACAGCCGTAATTCATGGATAAGAGCACAGGGGGTGAGGAGAGATGGAAAAACTCAGTTCTCATTTGTGAACCTGTGCCCCATGCTTGTCTCACACACACGAGCCCCTGAAACCCCAGAAACCCAGGGAACTAACTCTTGCTTTTCCTGACTCTGAGAGGAAGAACAAGGATACAGAGGACATGGAAGGAACCCAAAGAAATCCCACTTCCCACAGTACCCACTGTAAAATTTGCCCTGGCAGACAGCAATCTGCTTCCCAGTGCTTCTGGTTCAAAGAAGCTTTTCACTTACCTTGAAGAGGCAAATACCCAAATAACATTTAGTGCTCCTAGCATCTAATACCACTACATCTATCCTATTCTAATCCCACCCCTAGTATGAAACAGACTATAAAGCAACCAGTTAGCTACTCAAATAAATACCCTTTGCTGTCTCATCTGACTTTCTGCCTCAGATCAATGCAAGCATGCTGAATGAGGGGGAAAAAGAACAGAGTAACTGATCCCTTCCTCTGAAACATGCTTCCCTTTATATGCAGTGCAAGCATCACTCTAACAGCAGCTTTCTGAAGTAATTCAGAATCTAACAGATTCAATTAGCTCTCCTTCCTGGACAAAGGCTATCAGCATACATTATCACTGAAAATGGGATTCAGCGTTTTAATTCTTAGCCTTATACAGATCAAACAGCTTATGGAGACTACTGTTCTCTCTTTAATAGTAAGATAAATCAGGTCATGCTTTCCAAAGCTTGAAGAAGCAGCCCTGAAGTCCAGTAACACCCTTACTTATCTGTGACTTAGCAAAAAGCTTAATCTGAGTAGCAGTGGTGCAGAAGAGGAGTTGGCATCCTAACAGCCACAGCAGAACCTACAGAGCAGGTGTTGGACTGGAACAGAGCAATGCATCCTCCTCTGGTATTCTTTTGGAAGGGGCTATCCATCAGCAGACAGCATAGATGTGTCTGAGCCAAGGTATATGAGCAAGACCAGGGAAGCAAGCAGAATTTAAATGAACTGAGCACCTTAAGCAGGTTTACAGCAGAGGAGAGAATTTAACCCTGGACAGGTCAAACGGCATTAAGAGCTATATACGACACCAACACAATTTGGAAAACAGAGGATTTAGGGGGAAAAGGCAGCCTGTCTCTTCAAAGGTTGGCATAAAGGAAGCACTTCATTATTAGCATGGGTGTTGGGGTTTTAAGGAGGAAGGTTAGAGAAACTCCTATTTGACTGGGGGGGAAAGGCACATGGGGAAGTAGATAAAGAACAGAGACACCCTGACTTGAATAACTGCTTCTTTGCCTACCTGGTTCAGAGCCTGGCACTCCACGGTATCCCAAGAATGTGCTTTAATTTGAATGAGGCACAGAAAAAATGCCCTTTCGTTTCCATATTTATCAACAGCCTCAGCATTGCCTAACTGGACAGATCCCAGTAAGAGGGGTGAACTCTACCCTGTTCCAAACAGATTTCTCATCATACAGCTGTTTACAGTTTAAAACACTTCAACGATTCGATTTTCCAGTTTGCAAACTTCATCTAACCCAAAATCCTTCTCTATAGGCCTCTGTTTATTCCATAAAACCATGAACATGATCATTTCTTCCCTTGCCCCTTACTGCAAAGGAACGGCAAAACAAGCCTAGGGAGGTTGCATACTTTTCAGCATAGCTACTTCAGTAATTCCTAGACAGCTAATTTGTATTAGCATGAGATTATGCTGCTAATAAGGTTTAAATTAATCTATTGCAAAAGCACTGCCTCAGAGAGTTGCCAACAATCTGACCAGCAACACATTCATTTTTTCCCCTCTCAACTCACTGTTTACTTTCCAGCTAGGCTGTGCTCACTTTGCACTAAGTAGCTTCATTTCCCTCCATTACTTCTGTATTACTTCTTCTATTCCTTTGGGGATTTTTTTACCATGGTAAATTTTGTCCTTCCAGCGCCATGTATCTTCTTTGCAAACACTCTAGCTTCTCTTTTATTCACCCACTTAAGCAAGCACTACATCATTTAGATAGAATGTATCTTTCCTGATGATCTTTTACTATGCCTTTATTTCTCTTGCACCTCAACTAGTAAGAGTGACAGATGGTTCTCACTTTGGCATCAGTCAACTATGGATGATGGTGTTCTGTTCAAGCACAGATAGCAATTACTACTACAAACTCTCTATTCCAGAGATTTATATGGTGGTGACATGACTGGATTCCACTCCTACCACGAGATTTCACAACAACAGTGTCACATGTAATAAGTCAAATTCTTTCCAATATAAACTATATCTTAGGCTGTTATGGCTGAAAACCACAGTAGAACATTGCTCAAGCTGACACTGCAAAAAACAGGCTTCAACTTGTCTTTGGAATTCAAAGCCGTAAGTTGCATTGTTCTTGGCAAAGAAACTGTGGAATTCTCTTTAAGCCTGGTTTTTATTAAAGCTCCTGATTGATGCCTGAACACAAAAAGATAACATTATCCCCCAAAGTAGGTGGCATTTCCTTAAGTGAGGAATAATGCTAATTACTGTAAACCATTACTGACAAATCTTATTGTAACCATTCAGATTCAGAAGAGATTAATACCACATGTTTTAAGGGCTGTGTAAACTTTGGACCAATATTTTCTCTTCCTACTCAAACTACACTCCAGGAGGATGCATTGTCTCAGCAGTAGAAAGTTTAAGCCTAGCATTAAGTTGATCCATCCATCAGTGCAAGATTTTCTTTTCTTGAAGTTCTATGGCAGGACAAGGATGTAATTCATATTTAACTGTAGAATTAGCTTCCCATATGGAAAAGCCAGGAGAAACACCGATAGCTTTCCTTTCGTTTAGGTCACAATGGGAATTCCTCTACAGCTGCTTGTTCTTTCCTTTGCTGAATCTGTTCATGTCTGAATCTCTCTGCTCTCTTTGAACACAGTGCTTGAGATCAGAAGCTTCATACATTCACACACTTGGTTCTGTGGCCTTGAATAAAAACATCCTTTCCTCTTCCATCTGTAGAATGTGGCTATTCATCCTTAAGTGTCTCTTGCATTCACTGTAGTTATTAATAGTTGTATCGATTAATATTTAATGAATTCAAATTAGTTTTGTGGACAAAAATATTCTCAAGCACGCAGAGAGCAAACTGGAATTTCAGTTGTATTAAAAAATGCTCATCAAAAATATACTCATGTTCCAGGCTGCAACAAACCCAAAGAATTATGAAACTGCCTCAAAAACACACAAGTCACGCTCGATTTTGTGTCAAGAAAGTATTTTCCATTAGGTCTTCTAGAGGAGTAATGAAGTAAATTGCAACACAAAAAGGGACTTCAAAACAGAGTAAAAACCCCAGTATCAGAACATTCTGAAATGAGGATCTGCTTGTCAATACTAGTGAGCAACTCTAGTTTCAGGTATTAGACTTCATCGTATATTGGTGGATCGCTTTAAAGAGGACAAAAACTGTTTCACTGTTAATCTATCAAGAGCTATGTGATGCGGCAGCTCCCAAATGACCCAGAGCCAAAAGAGCCTCCCTCCACTCCCCCTACACGCAGCTTTTTGCCTCTCCAGGTCCCACGTCCCTCACGAATCAATTAGTCTCCACCACAGTAACTGCACTATTCTTAAGACCAAATTGACTTGTCAAGTTAGCTCCTCCATAACATCCTTGGTGTCTTCAGGGATGTTCCTTCTAACAGAGGATAGCAGCAGGCAGAAGCAGCAGTGAGCTTCCACCTGCCCCAGTCCCCCCTCACTATAGAGCCTGCAACTGAGCCAGGATTCCATTTCCTCCTGTTTAACATTATACATGGAAAACATCAACACAGGAAAACAGCATTTCTCATCCTTCATCTCATTCTATCACCACAGTGACACTGGGTAGCATTTAATACCTGGCAGTTTTTTGGGGGGAAGATTATTCCCATTAAGACTAAACCAAAAAGCCCCACAGCAGCCATGGCCACCTACTAACTCCAGTCTCCTGGCCCTATGGGAACTCCCTTTAGCAGAACCAAAGCGACACACAGGTAACAATCTGAGCCGGGCTACTTGTGACTTGAGCAGCAAAAGCCTCACAGCTAATTTAATCCAACCATGAAATAACATGGCATGCAGTCTGGGGCTAGAGACAGGTAAAATTAAACCCAGCCAAGTCTGAACGAAGGGAGCTGAGCCACAAGGGAATCTCTCCACAACACAAAGATGCAAGGCAAAGATTCGCCGCTTTGAAGACTCCTTGGATGTGGCACTTTCCCCCTTCATCTTCTTTAATAAAAGATCACCTTCCTCTCGACAGGCAGCTCATGAAGCAGTGCTCAGCATATACTGCCCTAACCCACCCCTGATGTGTACTGCGTTACTCTGCTGGCATTGCTGCCAAACCCCTCAGGTAGTGTAAAGCAGCCTACAAGACCTTGAAGAGTAGTACAGTAATTTACACCAGTGGAAACTCTGCTCTAATGACTCTGCAATGATTTGTACCAGCTAAATGTCGGAATCCACTAGGGAAAATAAAGATGAACAATCCTGAAAGGACAGCATCGAGAACACTGCTCCTTTTTGCCTGGGCATGATAGCTACAGCAACTAAAACACCGTATACTGATGGAGGCTGTTGAAGAACCATAGGAAAAGTGAAGTACCAATCAGGTTCTCATTGTTACGAGGCAACAGCGAGATGGAGAACCTAGAGAAATTCACCCTCACAAAGATTTCTCTGCAGAAGGAGCCTGAGAGGGCCTGTGCTCAGCACAAGGGCTGTCACAGCCACTGGTGTACACGCTGCCCTCAGGGATGCTCCGTAGGTCACATCACCAGTCGCTGGTTAGGAAGTGCTCCTCCAGCAAAAGCATCAGCAGAGCAGGTTGCTACCATCTGCAGTGGGTGACAAAAGCTTGCTCTGCCTCCCTCCTCCTGCTTTCTTCTTACTCTTTCTATCTAAATGTCAGCAACTGATACAACAGCCACTCCTTCCATTGCTTTATCAGTGCCATGGCAAACTACTACGCAGCCTGGGTCATTCTGACAAACAAGTATTTAAGGACAGGTCTCAAGGCCTTTTTGCTTCATCTCATTTGTGTTATTTCAGTCTGTAGCTTTATATAAAGTGAAAACCTCTCCAGGGAATGAAACACCAAGTAACACCATGGTTTTTCAACTGCATTCAATAGCTTCCCTCCTTGTCCTCAGCTCATTGAGAAGAATACTTTAAATACCATAAATGGGACAAAAAATGTATGCAGTGTATTTTGACAAAAGTAATGTGGGTTGATGGTTTTTCCTTTATAACATGGGCACATTTTAAAGGAACTCTGAAAAGTTAAGTTTTACAGACTAAAACCTAAATAGTGAGCACTGATACGTATGTATGTATGTCCCAGGGTTAGTATGTGTCACTGATACATAATGAGTTGATGGCACAGATTTTATAGTATGTAATCAGAAACTGCACCACTGGGCTCCTGCTTATGATTTTCTTAATTCCTTTAACCCTCAGAACTATTTAAGCATGGAACCCTAATATATTTAGATCAGGAATATTTTCTTGGCAGCCTGATCCAGGAGGAGAACAGGCAGTTAAACTAGGGTAGTACTGTGGGTTTAAGCATCTAAATGTTAGTTCTTTTCCTGACTTGTGGCCTGTTCCCAAAGAAATGAGCAAGAATTAAGGAGTTCCATTTCCAGCTTTCTCCTTATCCTTTTGTCTAATTACAGAATTACCTAACAAGCATCAGAATAGCATCTTGAATCACTTCACCTTTCTCTTTAAACAACTGTTGCCAAACAGTGCAGCATGGATCACCAGATACCCACACAGTCCTTTGTGGTGGTCTAGGAAGATGGAGTGAGTCACTGCCTGCTTCTTTGCCACCTGCTATACTGTACTAGAAAGCAGCTGAGAAAAGGGAATTTCACTTCCCTACTGTTCATGTGCAGGACTGCCATTAGCAGACATATCCTCTTTGATCAGCAGTGAAAGCAAGAGAAGCCTGCTCTAAGAAACTCTTCTGATACAGCAGTTCAGGCTGCTCATGGCAGGTCAGAAGCAGCAGCTCTCCTCAGAGCTGTACAGAGGTTCTGCTGCCTGCTTCTGCCTGTCCTCCTGAACTCCCAGTCTGGAGAATGAAGGAAAATGAACACGGGTTTGTGCCACCAAAAACCTCAGCCTCCCCCAGTGCACTTCAAGATGGACCCTTCTGGCTAGGACTCGTCAGCAAACTTCTGTGTGTACTGAGGGCAGCTACTAGAGACATGCACACTAATTCACTGTAATTCAAAGCACAGAACCATAGAATCACAGAACAGCTAGGGCTGGAAAGGACCTTAAGATCATCCAGTTCCAACCCTCCTGCCACGGGCATCCATTTCTTTCTCCTCTTCCCCACCTCCCCCCAGCCATGAAGTAACAATGAAAGGGTGGAACTCATATACTGACCTCATCAACGTTCTCAAACGCATTGATGACATCGTATGGCAAGCATGAGAGCAGATCAATCACAAACCAGGTCTTCAGGTAATTCATGCGAATGAGCTTTGGGTCAGAGATCACCTCTCCTGCTGGCCCCACAAAGGTGGTATGGAAATTAAGCACAATGTCCACCAGGAAAATGACATCTACAATGCTGTCGACAACCAGCCAGGCCACATTGTTCTGTTTGGTTTTAAAGGAGACGTTGTAAGGGACCAGAATAGCCGTGTAGAAGGTTAAAATCAAGATGATCCAGTCCCAGGTAGTCTTGAAAACACAATAATGCAAAATGATATGCGGTGGAGTCTTTGGTGCCTCTTGTTTGTACTGGGGGAGGATTTCCGAGCCCAGCTGCAGTACCTGCAGACACAGAGATGGCAGGAGAAAAAGGAAACATGCTTAGTGTTTTAACACTAGTCTTCACACTGTAGAGTCGCAAGCTCAGTACAGCAGTTGATTAAAATACAGGTCCATTAACTCTCCTTATCACCAGCAAACACTAAGCAAGTCAGGACAAGTGTTCTGTTAAACAAGTCAGCACCAACCTAAGCACAGTCGTTTCTTTTAATGCCATTAATTACTTTTTTGACACTAAGCCTAATGGCCTAGGTCTCCCAGACATACAGAGACAGCTCCTTCAGCAGTCTAAATACAGGAGACAGAGAAATGATGGGCAGAAAGGCAGTTGCAAAGAGAAATCAATGGCAAAACCAGGAGCGATACCACAACTTCTGAGCTCCAGTCCAGCACTGGACCACACTCGTTTTCCACACTGTTTAACTCTTCATTATACTGCGTCTGAAACAGTCTTACACTACAATCCATCATGACTGCACAGGTCATTGCTCCTCTTCTCTGGGCCATGCAGAACCAAAGCCCACAGTAAATATCATTCCACTCAATAAACCCATTTTGAACCTTGTCACCGAGAGAAAAATCAGTGTTTTCAGTACCTGATGGTGCACAGCCGAGTTACAGCAGTTAGGTCTGAGATCATTAAAGCCATAATCAGCAGGAGATCATCCGTCAGCATGTGTTTTAAACCCTGGACCTGGACCTGGGCACAGCTCCAAGTGTTCTATATAACAGCAATCCTGATCGATGCTGCCCATTTTAAGTCTACTGTCTCTCCTGTTCCGCAAACTAGTGCCAAGAGCGTATAGTGTGTATTTAATCCTTGGGAACTAAAGTCTCCTTTACATGCCTATGGACAAGAACAGGTTTGTTTATAGCTATGGATATAGATGAGGGGGAAACCAACACGAAGGAGCTGTCTGCAAGTAAGTTAGCTTTTAAGATTAAAGGTACTCTGGGTGAGTTAGGGATGCAAACTGAAGACAGAGAGTCGCTCAAGTGAGGTGTGTTTGCTAAATGCCAAGCTCACAGAGCCTGTGAGAGCTCTCTGGGAGCATGGTTCCTTTGTCACATTTCTTTACAAGCAGTTCAGAGCAGTTGGGAGCAGAGGAGGAAATTAAATGGCCACCTTCTCAAGGAGAAGATCAGACAGCGCAGCTGTAATAGGAGAACGTCTTCCTTTCACGCTCCTTATCTCAGCTTTTTAAAGGTCAATTATTCAGACAGGGATTTCTATCTGCAGACTTTTCTGAGTGCTTTCTGCTTGCTTTCTCCATGAACTGGGGGGCTTCTTTCCCCAGCAGATTGAGCAAAGGGTACAAAAGAAAACAATCAGCTACAAGAGTCCTACTTGGACAAAACAGCCTCAGCTCAAGCTCCCTGCTGCTTTGAACCTCACATGATCGCTTCCTCTTGTGCCCAGCAAGGGTCA
Organism: Agapornis canus; assembly: GCA_036873685.1. NCBI lineage: Eukaryota > Metazoa > Chordata > Aves > Psittaciformes > Psittacidae > Agapornis > Agapornis canus. The sequence continues at coordinate 10,368 of JBAFWW010019084.1, forward strand.
GACACTGTCAGGTCACAGCCCCTCGCACACGTGCAGTGACAATGGGAACTGCAAGCCCAATATGTTCTGCAGAAGAGAAGCAGCACGACCTGCTCAGAGACCTGTGCATGAGCACAGAGGCATCAGCAGTGTGAAGTCAAAGTAAGGGAGCCTGGCATTTCTGTTCCACTGAGGAACCTTTTCCTCTAAGCAGCAGCCCTGCAGAGCAGACAAGGACTCAGACATGTCCACTGCAGTACTGAGCGCTCTGCCACTCCTGACCCGTTTTACCTGGGCTCTCCGTGCTACAAGAAGAAGAGAGCAGAACCAAACTGTTAGAAGTTGCCTTGCGGTGCGAGGAGCTGGAAGCAGCGCAGGACACAAGAGCCAGGCTCCAGATGTGGAGCTGAGGATGGCCGCTGCAACATTCATTCGCTGGGGGAACCCATCACCAAACCCACGCGCTTTCTATCACGTAGGAACATTCTCAGCCTGTTAACTGGATTTCAGCTCAAATGCTTATTGCTTGATGTTGAGAATTGCTTGTTCTGCAACCCCATGTCTCCTAGAGCTTATTTCTTTTAGTTTCTGCTATAACATGAAGAAGTGAACCATTTTGGTAACCATTCCAGTCAGCAAGGAACCTCAACCATGGAACACTGAACAAAACCAATCCTGTCAGTTCTAGTCAGATTGATTCTTACATACGCATACATGTGTTCTAGACTGAGAATTGTACCATGCACTCCATTTTGACCACCACTGGTCTCTTGGTGCTCCAAGAGCTTGTGGAAATCTTGCATCATCCCAACTAAAGTGACTGGAAAATGTACTAATGTATTCCCATATACCTGTGTAATAGGAACCAAGGCAAGAACAATCTGTGTTGGGTAATAACAAAGGGTCTAAATTATGGTGTCCATTATTTTGCTGTAAATCAAAAGAAGAACTTACAGTGAAGGCAGTGGAATTGCAGGGATGCAAAACTGAACTGAATGAAGAGAAACTTCTAGTTGCAACTCATTAAGAGAATAAACAATCTTGCTGCTTCAGTGTTTTAGAATGCCATCACCAAGTACCAAGCACTCTCCTCAGCTTGTTTGACATCCCAGGGCAATCAGAAGATTGATGTCTTCCTCCTTTTTTATTTAGAAAGTAAATGCACTCTAAACCACCTGAATGCCTAGGGACCTTATTAATAAGTCTTCTGAATTTCCATTACCACCTTGGAGTCTCTGGTTAAGCTCTATCAGTGGCTGGGTAAAGTGCCCAGGGGCCACGGCTTTAGCTGGTCTCCAGTGGAATGATGTGCATCAGCACTGTGGCTGTGAATCACAGAATGGTTTGGGTTGGAAAGGACCTTAAGATCCTTCAGCTCCAACCTCCTGCCATGGGCAGGGACCCCTTCCACTGGAGCAGCTTGTTCCAAACCCCCGGCCTTGAACACTAGCCTAGGTTGTCCCAACCTGGCCTTGAGCACTGCCAGGGATGGGGCAGCCACAGCTTCTCTGGGTAC
>JBAFWW010019088.1:1764-18832 GCA_036873685.1 Agapornis canus
AAACCATCGGCCTGATCAGCCTTGTTCCCGAGTTCAGTCAAAACACAGCTACTAAGGTGGAGAAAAACTGACTGCACCTGCTGAACCCAGGACAACCTCCCTCCCTTTGCCTGCAGTTCTGGCTAGGGTTTCTTTAGTGCTTTCCTCTGAGATTCCTTTGCCATGCAGCTAGGCTGGGGGAGAGAGCACAGGCGCATGCTTCATCCAGGTATATCAGAGCCAGCCTTTTCTATGCTTGTAGCTACGTAAACAGAACTGTTTCACTGCTTCCAAAATGATACACTTTTTTAGTGCAGAATATAATCATGGGAGATGGTAAGTGCAGCTGCTGGCTCACTGTTGATACGACGTTTGAAATATCCTTGTCCAGAAAGACATTTGCTTTGTCTTCATTAAGTTCCCAGCCATTTTTTGCCATAAGATAATGTAAAGCCTTCTCTGTATGGGATTTCTGTAAACAAAACAGTGCTTAGTTTTAAGAACTCTCAATAAACAACTATTAGACACTTTCACAAGGCATTTTAAACTTTAAGTAAGTTTGACTTTTACATTTCCCAGGTGCCTGCTTTCGTTGTTGCTCTTCAAGTTCTGCTTTAATGTCTCTGTTGTGGTTTTGGATGTTTTGATCATTAGAAGCGTTAGCATTTTGGGTGAGACTTAAATAGGACTATTTTATCCTTTTCCATAACTTTTCACTCTGTCTGTGTAGACACAGCTTTGGTTTGGTGCCTATAGGACTAGCTGTATTCTCTTATTTTGCTGTGCAAATCCAGCTTCCTGCCTGAATTTCCTTTCCACTCTCCAATTCTTTTACCCCAGACAAAGCTCTCCGTGGAAACTGACTGACCCAAGGGCCTGAAATCTTATTTTACCTATAAAAAAGATAGTGGAAGAATGCAGCACAGTTAATGTGGTGATTTGGCTTTGTGATTCATTTCAATCCCGTTCTTATCTGCAGTAGCACTGGAGTGCGTGTGTTAATGTAGTACAGTCAAACATCAGCAGATGGGGCCCTTGTTTCCTTTGAAGAATGGTTTGTCTTTGAATTTCATTTTTTTTCACATCTGTGGCAGGAATGAGTTTTTCTTGTTATAACACATTAAATTAATGTAGTCTTTGTAGCAGATAGGGATCTAAACACAGATCAGAATGCCTGAACTTTAGTGGGATGTGAGTGTTTCCAAATCTAACTGGAGATCTAATTTTCGTGGCTGGCACTTATTTCTGTAACTGACTGAACAAAAACATCTGCTTTGAACACCTCAGAAATGGTCTAGGGTTTGGAACCAGCTGTCTGCCTTGTGATTGAACCATCTTTCTGCTGTGTTTCATAAATCTCCCTATAGGTAAAAGAAGGAAGCAGATTTCTATGTCTTCTCCAGAGCAGGCAGCACTTATTTACAAAATGCAGTTTCCATTCTCCCAAGGTGAAATAACCTAAAGGCTGCATAAAAGTGAAGGAAAGGATTTGTAGAAGCAAAGCAGAAAGCAGTGTAGAGACTAATGCTTTCTTTTAACTGTTGTATTGAGGGGAAAAGCATAGGAGCATGCAGCTAAGGGAAGCATATGTCTTAACTCGATTTCCTTGCTTTTGAAAGACTTGAGTTCTAAGTGGAATGGGCTGAATATTTGAATATGGTCATTTTGTTTCTGAGCTTGGTTGTCCCCTTAAATGATTCTTTTAGATCTAAAATACATGCTTTTTATTTACAAGTTAAAAAATGCGTGGAAGGCAAAGCAATATGCTTTGATGCCTTCACCAATCTTATGAATGTATTGCAAATTTATACTTGTATTTTGCAAATGGGTGTCTCATAGTTTGGAATGACTTTTTCAGAGTTGTTAATCTTTCTGATCTAAATAAGAACCTTATTTCAATGTGGCTATAAAGTGGGTTCTTGCCATCATGTATCATAAAGGGCAAATCTTTCCTATTATTAACTTGAGACACCAAAATTGCTCCTTCTGTGCCATTCTAATCTGTCATGTCAAAATGACTGCTGCTTGCTTTTGCCAGCTTCTTCGTGTGGTACATGTGTGCACTGCCTTGCAGGCTGCAGGGTTTTTATTTGGGAGGAAAAGAAGCAAAATAACTAGGATGTTAAAAAATTCAGGTACGTGTCAAGGAAAAAAGCCCCGTTCAGAAGAAAAGCACACACTTTGTTGCCTATTGTACCACTACCGCAGGGTTGATACTAGGGATTCAAGTCCTGCTATTGTAGAATTGAGCATCACATAACATGGAGACAGTTATTGGGTAAAGCACATCAATTTGGTACATTATTTATTGTTGCTGATACATAAAAACTTACCTTGGTGCAGCCATGACTTACACTTATTTGTTACTTTTACATATGGCAGTTGTTATTGACAGGAAGCACATTTTTAATATCTAATATCTATTTAGTATGTAATAAGCACATTTTTAATATCTATCACATATTTTAATATCTATTACATGAAGCACACTTTTAATATCTCATGGTGCAGGGCATGCAAAGCCTGTTAGAAAGACTTTCATCCTATGTTTTAACTCCATTTTTCCTGGAGATATGATTTGTTTTCCAGAATTCAGGAAGGACCAGACATCAGGAACACTTTACTGGTTGCTCATTTAGCTGATTTGAGTGCAGAGCTCATAAACAGTATGTGCCATTGAAAGATGACCTAGGCATAACTGCCTGAACTAAAATTATGTTATCTGCATCATATGCTATAATCTGGCCATCTCAATGCTTCCCTATACTCCCTATATAGGAATATGCCCTAATATTTCTTTATCAGGCCAAAAAGTTCTGCTCTTTCCACATACAAAACATAGAGGGAAACAATCTGACCAAATCATTGGAGTTGTGCTGGATTTTCACTGCTGTAATTCCCATCAAGTTTTTGTTCCCCGCGGACACTGTCCATGGCAGCGCTTTAACTCAAGAGGGAAAAATTGACTTGCACAGCACATTGACTCTATTGGCATTTTCTTCCAATGGCAGTGGATTATTTTTCAGGTAAGTAAGAAATGACAGTGTTGTTTGGGCCACAAAACACTCAGAAAGCTCATGCATCTTTCTTTCTGTACACATGACAAGGGATGTTTTGAAGGTGTGCGGACATGATAGAAAGAGAAAACATTCAGGTTAACTATGAGCTACTCCTTATGTAGTGCATTAAATAAGGGATGTAAAGAGATACTAAGATCCAAGGATACAGTACAGCTGTGTAATTGAAATGATCTTTTTACTCAACACACAATTTTTGCATCTCTTTCTAGATGTGTATTCCTCATGCAAATGATCAAATGGAATTTCACTTCCTGTTGCTCCAGGGGGAAAGAGAAGAGGTTTGAAACCTTGAGTAGGAGGAAAGGAGGCAAAGAAACTAAACTGAAAGGGAGTTAACTTTCTTTAGAAGTAGGGAGCTCTGCTTTAGTTGGAAACTGAGATAGTGCAGCTGGTTAGAGCAGCTTCGTCTTTGGAAATGCGAATGCTCATGATTTGAATGTCATTAGAAACTCTTCTGTACGTTGTTAGGTTTAAAAAAGTGAGGAAGGAGGGAAAAAGGCATGAAGAACAAGGCCTTTTTAGAGACAGGTATCTTAGTTATGGCAGCTTTATCTAGGAATATCTGCACATATGAGTAATAGGTAATAATCATTACTATGCTATTGATCTCATTGTGCATAGTGGATCTTCTAAATCTAGAGTTTTTCTTCAAGTTTGGTGCTCTCTTTTTTTCTGTTAGCAATGTAATAAAATCAAAATGTGAACTAGAGCTCTGGATTCTGTAGGTTAATCTTAAGGCTTTCTCTGTGGCTCTTGCTAAGGAGAGTTCTTTGGTGAGTGTTTCTAATGGTTGTCCATTTGGGGTTCTGCTTTCTTGGGAGGCCGGCACAGAATACATTGAAGAAAAGGAATACATGGATCACCTCAGTTTTCCTAATGTGAGAACAGGTCTGGGTGAGGTGGAGGTGTTCTTGTGTGCTGTTTGTCTTGCTAAACCAGGGTAAAAACCCTTGCCACAAAGCAGACCAGTGGATGGATGTCTAACTTCACTCAGAGTGGGGTAAATTTCAGAGCTAAGTGGGGATGCTTCATTCTTTGCTCTTCTGAGGCTGTAGCCCTATGGAAAGGGTGAAAGCTTTAAGTGAGAAGGGCTTTGGTGGGATTCCTGTTTTGTTTGTTGTGTGTCACTGGATCTAAGAAAACCTGGCAGGTCTGAAGTCCAGCATCCCAACACTCTGCTCTTCCAGCTGGGTTTTAGGCAGTGCTCAGCTGTGCTCCTGAGGAGCTGATTCCTGGCTCATTCCTAGGACTGTCTATTCAAGACTGCAGAAAGTTTGGCCTTATTAATTGTATACTTTGGGTTGTCTGACTTAAAACTTCATGTTTAAAACCTGTATTTACAGCGTGGTTTCTCTAGCTTGGTTTTCACCTCAGTGTTCTAACTGAATAATGTTTGATGTTTCGCAATCCTTTAAATTAATAGATAACCATTTAGACCGTTAACACTACCTTAATGAAGAGTTTTGCTTGGGATTATAAACAGCTGCTGGAAATGCAGTTCATCTATCATTTATAATCTTCTATTAAATTTGCACCTGGCAATGCAGCGATAGTTAAAAGTCTGTTAATTATGAGACTTGTGTTTGGGAGGCCTCGAAGTCTCATTGCCAGCCTTATCAGGCTACAACTTTGTGAGCAATCTTTTCACTAGGATAGACTTCTTTCTCCTTCAGTGGGGTCAGCATTTAACTTCCCTTCTCAATAAATAGGTAATTACTCCAGAATTACCTGACGATGCTAAGTAAGGAAAGGGTTGATAGGCTTTTCACCCCTTTTTATCCCACTCTTTCTAAAGCTTTCTTTGCCTGGCATGGAAAAACAAAGAGTAGAGCAGAGATGAAGAAAGAATTCATAATAAATGATGTAACATGTATAACTGTTTTCTTCATTTGTGAATTGTCTCTGAGCTGCTTTGGATTCTCTCAAATGAATTTGCTATTCAAAACTATTCACCAAATACTTTATCTGAATTATTTTCAGTGTGGAGATTGTTGGCAAGCAGATTGTTGCATGTATTTGAATTTCTGATTTCGGATATCACTCCGTATATGTTGATTAGATGTCGTAACATTTATGTTTCCTCTTGGAAAGGGAAGGCACTAGAACTCTTCAAATGAGATTTCCAGGCTGAATCCTGGTGTTTGCAAGTTCAGAGTTGTCAGTGGTACAGGAGTGAATGGGCTGGTGACTGCTTCTTGAGTGTTAACTGGCTCGACAAAGTCTAAGGCTGTTAGAAGCCTATGGCAGAAAGAGTTCATGCAGCAACCACTACAAATATATCTATATATGCAAAAAATGCTTATTTATAAAAGAGTATTAACTTGACCTTATTTACTAATGTTTTTCATTTTTAAGATCCTGTTAAGGGTACAGATTGCTGCCATTATCGGGGAAGATCAGGCTGGAGGCTGCTAAGAGGATTGGAGCAGCCTCCAGGAGCTGGGGGAATAGGACTTGAAATGGAAAGTGGAATATTTCATAGTACCAGAATAAATAAACCTGTCAATTTAGGGGCCACATTAAACTGTCCAGTGTTGCATTATTTTAGGCTGACAAATCTAATGAAGAGTGTAGGAAGGATGGCTGAGCAAAGGGAAAGATGATTTGATGTATTGTTTTTATGTAGCAGTTTCATACAAACTATCTCTAACCAGCTTACCAATAATGAGATACTGCTACATGGAACTCAATACAATAGCTTTTACATTTGTCACACAGGAAGACAAGGCAATGTCTTGAAGAAAGAGAGATGGAGAACGTGACGAGGAGCGTTACAGAAATAGTACAACTTCCTTTGTAGGGAGAGAAAGAGAAAAGCATTGGAGAATGGCAGAGAATGAGGGGGATAATGTGCCCAGTGGAGCTAGAGCTGACCTGCTGGATCATGTAGTCTGACATCTGAAATAGATCACATGTGTTGGCTGGCTTTCAGAATTAAGCTTTTACTTCATTTTGCAACTTTCAAAGTTCCTGTTATACAGTTGTTTGGTAACATTTCCTTGCTGATGTCTAGTTTAAATACAGGCAAATTCTGAACAGAAAGTTGAGGCTTGGTTAAAAAATGAGAAGTGATTTCTTAAGGAGGACTGATGTTTTTAACTAGATGGATTAATACATCCCTATGAAAGAATACCCCCTCATTATTACTAAGTGTCGTACTGGTTTGATAGAAAAGAGGTTCAGTGGCCTTAGGAAGCAGGTGGAGTGGCCAAGTGGATTCCCAAAGTAAGTCCAGAAGAAAAAATACCACTGCACATATGTTTTGGTTTGCTTTAATAAGCAACTTGGCAGTGACTATGATTGTTGGCACACTTCTGGATTGGAAAGAGTCTGTAACCCTTTTAGACATTGCTGATATTTCAAGTGATAGAGCAAAATCATACAAGATCCCACTGTATTAAGTAAACTTGAGTTTATATATTGTGAATTATGTATTACTTATTGAGTAATACATAATTAATTTTGAAAACATAATTAATAGCAGGAGTAGTTTTGGCAGTTTTTGCTGGGGAGTAAATAGGAGACCTCAAAGAGAATTATGGAGAGGGAACTTTAAAGGGAATTCTGGAGAGGGAAAGGATGTTTGAGGCTCAGGGCTGATTTCAAGAGTTTTAGTTTTGTTGGTTGAGTAAAGATTAACTGTGGCCTGGCTTTGTATACTCATGGAACTCCAATGAAGAAGAAAGGAGTTGTGCCTGCACAAGCACAGTTTGGATCCTTCTTACAGTAAGAGCCACCTTATGGTAAGGTGGGAGTGCGATAGGTGATCCTGCTAAAATCCAGTGCATTGCACTTTTTCAGGCTTTTCCTAGTGGGACTCATGGTTCCACTGGAGATTTGGGTTTAAAAGCGCCTTTTAATTCACTTTCATGATAAACCTCTTCATTTCCATGTGGTGTTGAAGCTTGTAAGATCTTCCTAAAGCACTTTTGTGAGTCTGTCTATGTACTTCTAGTCCCAACCTGAATGCTGGGTGTTTGGGGTGAATATTTGCAGTTTGGATGAATAGCTGAAGGTGCACCAAATGGCGGAATTCAGAGGTATTTGACCAAGAATGATTGACAGTGTCTGTAACTACTTATTATGTCAAAGCTTCAGCACACCGATTGATGGGAAATGATGTATAATAAATTAGAATGATCACACATCATTTCCCATCGATTGAAGTGCCAGATCCTTTGATGGAGTAATGAGTTATGACCAATACTACTCACTGTCTTAGTGGGAGATTGATTGCATATCCCTTCATCAATGTGATCAAACAACTGAGGAATCCAAAGTACACAGGTAGCATGTAAGTTCTACCCTGTTTCAGTGTAAGGTGAGAGTAACGCTATAAAGTCAGTGTTGCTTCTGTGGTATTATCAGTGCCACCTGGGTATATGTGAATCATGAGTAAACATGAAAATGTGGTCATTCAATACAGACACTAAAGAAACATAAATGGGTTCTCTTTCAGTTTTGCATACCAGCTGAAGGAGATGAGGTTGACTTTATCAATATCAGTTATGCAATAAATACATAATAAGAAAATCTTCACTAATGAAAACTCAGTTCTTGCTTTCAATGTGTCCTGAATGGCCTGTCCTTACAGAACGCAGGCTTCATTTGCTCTCACTCAGAAAGAGTAGGTAGAGCTGTATCTCCAGGAAGGTACATAGCCCCCACATTAGTAAAAGGAATGCTTCTAGCAGCCTAATGAGAAAATCGGGAATGTTGTATATTAATTCCCTTTGAGAAAGTTCTTCACCTCCATCTCCACCTGTATATTGTGAAATCAGTGATTTGTACCAGCTAGTCCCTCTGTCCTTTCCCAGTAAAGATACTTCAGTGCAAAAATGTGTACACATGTATTGAGCAGTATTTAAGAGGCCTATTGCAGTGTGCTGTTGTTATATACTCAGTGTTTCAGACATGCAGTTTTATCTCACCTATGGTAGTACTCTCCACTAGCCAAAATCCCACCAGAAAACATTAACTAACATACAAGATAATGTAACTGAAGAAACTGTGATCTAGAACAAAAGAAGCATAAGAAGAGCTTTGTCTTTAGCTCATGGACTGAATGCAAAGGTCATTCATCTTACTTCACCTTTCTTTTCATCTGTGGAGAAGTGAATGTAGTCTTTCTGTGATGAAGCATTCTGCAGTAGAAATCAGATAAATTCTTTCAGGGAATTCCTTTGGGAAGGAATTGCAGTAATTTTCAGTATTTAGATGTTATTTTGTAAGTGCATAGATGTTTTCTGATGCACAGCTGTTCCATGCTGTCTGTGAGAATGTGACGATGAGGAAATGTGGACTTGTTATGTACTTAAATGAGCTTAAAATGTTTTGTAGATTAATTTTTCAGGAGAAAGAACTCAATTAAAACAAGTATTTCTGGATTACAGTTGCACAAGAAGGACTGCTCACCAGGCCCGTGCCAGCAGTAGGAGATCAATAGGTGGAAGCTAACTTTAAACAGGGTACTGTTGCTGTCTTGCAGTAGTATCATGAAGCTTAATGTGAGCCAGTTAACCCTACTGTCATGAAGATGTTGCAGCAGGCAGTTACTTTCCAGATGCTGGAGCAAGACAGCTACCAAGATTTCAGCTAGCTAGCTAGCTCATTTAAGCTTTATGAGATGCACAGCAATGGAAAAAGAGAAGCCCAATTCCAGTTACATGGACCTCAAACAATGCCCCTGGGCCCTGATGAGAGTTTTGTAACCTAAACTTTTGTTCTTGAAATGTGATGAAATTTAGGACTAAATGAGCACACAGTGGGGAAAACCTGCTTTCCTGGAATGATTGCCTTGAACTGTGAGCTAGGTCAGATGGCTCAGAGGTCTGAGGCATCTTTTTTCCTCTTCATCTGTAGAATCATAGGATAGTTAGGGCTGGAAAGGACCACATCCATCCACCCACCTACCCATTCCTTCACCCATCCATTCACACCACACACCCCCCAGAAAGGCTGGGTCATTGGGGTTGCCAGTACATTATGGGCAGCAGTTCTGTTTCTTTGGTGGGGTATAGACCCAGCCATAGGGTGCAAACAGTGTTGCTCTGCAAATAATGTTCTGACCTTCTGTAATTGTGGTCTGCTAAAAAGAAGCAGGAAAACCCTTTCTTCTTCCAGAAGTTTATAACTATGCAAAACTAGGCAGAATATACAATGACAAAGAAAGGAGAGTTCTGTCGGTCGAGAACTTTCCTTTTGTACCAGGTCTAATGCTTCTCATAGCAGTGACAGTGTTAAAGTTTATTATGGATGCCTCCAGAAAACCTTAACATAAAGAAATCTGGTAGCTATTACTGGCGACAGCAAGACAAACGAAGGAAGTAGCAACTATATAATAGTTAAAGAATTAACTTGTAGAAGTGATTTTACATTCACATAAAATATGTACAGGCACATGAATAACAGAATTTTTAGAATTCAGCTCTGCATTAATATTCAAACCCACCATTTCCCTTATTGCCACTTGGCTTTCATCCATTCGCTCCGTGAGAAGCCATTCTCCTGCATTACTCATTAGCGCAACAGCAGCACAGTATACACAGTGCACAGCCTGCTCTTAGACCATATACACCAACTTCCATGTTCCTTTTTAATACTTTTGTCTGTAAGGGAAGGATAAACCCATGGAAATCAGCAGAATGATTGTGCTTGCCTGTAAGTCACAGTAGAAATGGACCTCAGATGTTTAAGTTGCCTCCCATGAAAATAGATGTGGCTGGTGCATCCAAGTTCTCATTTAAATGTACATTGAGACACTGAAATACTTGTTATAAAAGTGAATTTTTGACCAAGTACAGCAAATTGTAACAGCTTCTGACCCTGTTACAATAAATACATAATTTATCACAAGTACTCTACTAAACACAATTTTTCTGAAGTATCTTGGAGAGGTAGTTACTTGCTATGCATATGCAATTGCCACCTTTTAATATTTAAATATCCTGGAAGTTTGACTTTTTGGTTCAGAATGCGAAAGCTTTTATAGCTGAATCAAAATCAATGTTAAATAATTACAAGTGAAGAAAGCATCTGAAGCTATCCAGCATGTATTTATATACGTTATCTCAGAAGGTCAAAACTGAGATTGGGAAAATATGCATCCATACAAATTGCATTGCCATATACCGGTTCCTGTGGGTTCCTTTAGTTTTTGTGGGGGATTAAAAAGCTCTTCAAAATGATAGGGGTGCAGGAGGACAGCGAATTCCAGAGCACCACACAGGAAGGTAGAGAGTTATCCTGTTACCATGCTCCCCTTTGCACAGATGCCACGGAATTCCTGCCAACTTGCAGTATTATGAGGACTTTATTAGCATTGAGAAATACATTAGAAGGCTTTGAACTCTGGGCTAGAGAAAAATGTATGAAAATCTCATAAGCAGCTGAACTTCAGGAAAAAGTTGGGATGAATTTAATTGCCAGGCTATTATTTAGGTAACCAAAGAAGGCAAGGATTTGATGAGGAAAGCACGTTGTGATAAATCAGTCAGGGCAGGCCACTGTATTAGTGAGGACACACTTCTTTGTCTGCGTTGCTATCTAACTCTACCTTGAGAATTCCAGGTAATTGATGACGAAGAAAGTGGGAATATTAATCACACTGTGTACTTTTGGTCTTTATTAGTCCTGCTTGTATTCCACCAGTGCTTAAAGCCCTGGTCATAGATATAATGTCATACATTTTATATATGCTACAAAGCTCAGCCCCTGGCCTAGAGAATTTATAATCTCATACATAAGCCAGGGCATCCCAGATGGGTGCACGTAACACAAGTACGAGGAAATAATGAGACCTACTTGTTCAGTGTGGTACCTTGCCAGCACCTTTGTCATTGCCCACTGGTGTTCCCATTAGGAAGACTTGTAGGCCAGGGATACCTTATTTTTGCAGGTGTTTAAGGTGGTATCGGTTCAGAGACAGAAAATGCTCAAGTGCTGCTTGTAGAATTCATCAATCCACGATGGAACCGGTTTCCCCTTTCATCTGATTTTCTTTATAAGGAAAAACAAAGTCTTGTGTCCTGCCAGCTCTCTGACGAGTACTAGAATCTGTAGTGTTTTCTAGGCAATTGCTTGGGAAAGTGCAGATCATTTACAGATGAAACCTCTCAGTTTTCATTACGCAGTAAAATGCACACAGGCAAGTTACGCAAATAGCAGTACCTTTAAAGGCGTTTGTTCAGTGCTATAATGATGCTCAAATTAATTCAAGTGATTTTATTAGAGATAAAAATTATTGGAAATCCTGATTTCTTCTATGATGCCTCTAAAACTATACCTAAGTGAAACATTTTTACTTTAGATCCAGAAATAAAAACTTCTGGCATTGCTCATCATTAGAATTTTTCCCCTCAGGCTTTGTCTTTATTAGCAGCTTAAGAGTATATTTAGCACTGTCATATGTGAAATCTCTTCTGTTTGCTAAACTAATATGGGATAAAATGTCTTTTTTTACAGTGTTACTCATTCATTATATAAAAATGAAAGAAACCAGTGCGTGTATAGAACTACTCTCTCTTTTTATGACAAAAGGGAGGTGACAATACTCATCCCGTAGGCACCCGGGGGTATTATGTAAGAGTCATTAGTGTAATTGATATCCATATAAAGGGTGTTGTATCAAACATGATTAAAATGTGCAATATATTACAGAGGTTCCAGTGTTCCAGCTGCTTTGTTATTATCCTTCTTCTGATAGATACGTTTCTGCTTCCTTGTGAAAAAGTCAAATTATTGCAGAAGAAAGGACCTTTTCCTTCTTTACTAAGTCACGGTTTCTAAAAAGCATATCTTGTCCTATATATATGATTTTCTCACATACAATGAGGTGAACATTTTCTGTATGTCCACTCATGCAATAACAATTTAATCAAGAGAATTCCTTGTTTTATGAAGATGTTTTATTAGGGATCATTTCCACAGGCTGCTAATAGGCCGTACCAGTTCTTGTAATAGAATAAGATAGTCTCTTGATGGCATGCTACACCTTGTCAGGAAAACTGAAATCAGAAGAATAGATTTGATGGCTGCCTACAGCTCTGTTACACCAGAAAGGTAGTGCTCTCATCCTCCTGGGCAACAAGGAGGTGTATGTTTCTAGATTGGGATTTCACCTTTCCATTCTTATCTTCTTGTTTGTTTTCTAAGTGTCATTAATATCTAGTTTTAAATGTTTGGTTTTGAATGTCAAACATGTCTTTCTACAGTTCCCTTCTTTAAAGATACTCTCTCAATGAACTATTTGAGTCAAGATCTGGTATTAGAAAGCAACCCCTCAAGTTAAAATCTTCCCATTTGCAGATATTAGCAGGCAGAATGTCAGCTAAGAGGCAGCCTGCCTGGAGTTTAGACTGCAGGGAACCATAGTCATAGGGTGAGATTTCCTATGGCAACAGCATTTTCTAATGGATGACCAAGCATGAGCTTTCCACATTCATCTCTGCCCCAAAGTTGGAAGTCATTCTAGCCCCAACCCTGCAGGGTTCTTAAGCTCACACTGTCATAGTCTGTGTCTTTTAAGATTCAGGGTCCATGATACACAAGACTTATTCTTCCTTCTGTGACCAGTTTACATTGTGAGGTCTTTGCTCTTCTGGTTCTAAGCCCTGAGTCCCTTGTTGCCAGCTGAAAGCACAACATTTACATGTGACTCTGTCATCACGTTTCTTGTCACAGCCATCAGAGTTTAGAAATAAGCCACTGGTAATGGTCTTTTCTTGCTATTGCTATATTAGGGTTTCTAACTCTACCAAACTTTAATATCTTAGCTGGCATTTTCCATGACAGGCATCTGTCCCAAACACAGTGTGTTTGATGATTAAGCTCCAACACTTCAGTCGTTTCCAAGTAAAAGGCTATGAGGAGACCATTTCTCTGTTTGCTCGAAGAATGTTCTTGCTTCTTGCAATGATCTTTTTCTGCTGAAATTTGGTAGGGTTGCAAGATTTGAACTGAAAAGGATGGATGTTAAGAAAGGGAGTGCAGGAACAACAAAGTCATGTGCGAAGTAACAAGGAACAGAATGTGTTTGGAGGCAAAAGAACAAAAGGTAATCTTAAACTTCCTCCACAAACCTGGATTTGAACCCAAGAGTCTTGGGTTTCTTCCTTCTTCTACCGTCAGCAAGTGTTTATTTGTCAGCGCGTGTATCTCTTTCACTGTGCCATCTGAGTGCAGGTTAGTTCAGAGACAACTGTGGCCAGCTGCTGGATTTTGCCTTAATGAGAGAAAAAGCTTTCCCTGGCCAGTGGCATAAAGTGAGCTTGGTACCTCAGCCTTCCCTCTTCCCAGTTCAGGTGCAGGGATAGGTTTGATGGTATGCGTAGTGTGCAGGATCCAGTTAGGTTTGCTCTGCTGTGCTCAAACAGCACTGGCTCTTTCTTCCAGGATGCACATTCTCACTATGCAAAATTGCTTAGAGTTTGTGTTTTCCAAAGAAGCCCTATGCAGATTTACCTGGCACCTGTCATACAACACAGATGCTTCCTGTGTGCAGGAATGATTATGTCCAGAAATTGCAAGGGTACCATGAGAGAGGTGATGAAAATAGGACCAGTAAAAGGGAAAACCTTCACAAAGAGAACAGCATCTGCATGCAGTGGCTTGTTATTTTGACTCAGAGTCAAATAATGGAATGTTTCTTCTGCCTTTAGTGCTAGGTGGTTATAACCTATGCAGTAAATATATATATTTATATTGTTTGCAATACTACATTAATAGCAAGTTTTCTAAAAGAGACAACAGTGGTGTAATAACAGTAGTGAAAGTGTGATCTTTTCTCTTACACGAGTGGAGTTATTGATTATAGAGAACCTGTTTTACAGCCAACACAGTGACTTTCCTGTGCAGTGACTGTATGCATGCTGCAGTTAGCTAGGGACGTATGTGATTGCCTGAGAGCAGTGTTGCCCTCTACTGTGGTAACCTCATTTCAAATCTGGTTCTTCTGGTTTGCATTATGAATAGAGTGATACAGCAGTGCTGCACAAGGGTGTGGATGGGAAGAGTGGAAGCTTTCCTTCTTGTTGTGTATTCTGTGTGCAAGGTACTTTACGCATCATGTTTCTTTTTAACCTCAGCCCTAGTCAAATTTATGACAACACTTGTATGGGTGAAACAAGCAATCTGCAGGTCAGGTTCAATGGAGACAGAACTGGGTAAGTGCACTTACTCTCTTGAAAGCCTTTATTACTAAGTGTTTGTTTTCGAGAAAGAGAAATCCATGCTGGACTTGGAAGATGATGAAACAGGAAATTTCTATAGGCCAATAGAATGAACAGTTTATCTTTTAGCAGTGCCCTTCATTCAGGCAACGTTTCTTTTTCCTTTTCCCAGTCTCTTGATTACTAGACCAGTGCACAGTCTCCAAGGGAGGACTGGGTTTGTTGTTCTCTTAAGAAGGAAGCAACGACATTTTTCCCTATCCCAATGCTAATGCATGCTTCTCTCATTGTTTTAGCTACACAATAGGAAGGGCCTGTCCAGATGAGCACTTTGAGAATCAGTCTGTCCCTGTGTTAGGCAACATGCTCGAGTAGAGCTGGAGCTTCACCTGCATGGGTGTGTGCACCCTCTCTGGACTTAGAAATCAGGGTCTGAGAATAAAACAAACTCGAATTAAATCGGTTTCATTTTGAAAAGTCAAACCCCATAAGACTTTAATACTTGGGTGTATGCTGATGAAATACCATGACTCTGAAGACTATTAATATTCATAGGGAGTCTGAAATAATTCATGACTTTCTGAAGTAATGTTAGATGATGTACGATGGTAAACAGTATCATTTACACTGAACCTTAAAAATTATTGACAAAGACAAGTTCCTAAACACTAGCTAAACCTTGTATTTGTTGTTATGATTTCTTGGTTTTATACTTCAAGCAGATTTTCAATTAACTCCACTGTATTGAGAGTAATTATTCATTTATTATAGTCAGCTTAGATATGGTAAAGATTAAAGGAGTAAAACAAATCATTTCAGTGACATAGGCTAGTGATACAGTGTTATTATTCTGATTCTTTGCCTCTTGCATAAGGAAGATTTATAGCATCCATTTTTGAGTGATTTCTTGTTAGCATATGTTTTTATAGGTATTTATTTGCTAATAGAAAGTGTTTTGATAAAGCAGGAAGCTATCTTCCACTCTCCCATTCCTTTAGGAAATAGAAACTTTCCTAGAATAAAAGGAAAAGATGGTAGATTTGAACAGCAAACATATTATATATGCAATAAAATGTACTTTCCTATTAATAAAAAAGAAGATGCACAGTATGATGCACTACTATACTAAGATAACTACATGTATTCGATGTTGAGAAATTAATGGCACGAAGCAGATGCCTTCAGTCATCTGGGAAGTGTGGTTTCCCAGTGTATGGCAACTGCATGCCCTGCAGTGTGTCATCTCACTTAGAAAGGGGTTTTACATGTTTATAAAAGTGTGTTAAATATTGGTAAAGTTTATTTTATGCATTATGCATAAAAGTTGTCATTAGGATTTAACAAAGCAGCTTGCGGAGAAAGATTAGAAATAAAATCTCTGTATACAAAACCGATTTGGATGGTTTAGCTAGATGGTTCTGACTGAAAAAAATTAACATTTCACTTACTGTTCTCAAACATCCAGAGAAAGAAGAAAAACAGCACTAACTGAGGAGGGTGAAATATGTGTTGTTATAGCCGTGCCTGGTAGGATCACTATTACAGAGGGTCTTTTAGCATTTCCATTATAAATCCTCTTTATTCTGTGTAATGTCGTGGTAATTTCAAATCACATTTGGCTTTAACTTGGCAAATAATCTGTCAACACAGAAATTCAGTTCATTTATATGTATGCATGCATTTATTCTTATATGTGCACAGACTATATCATGTTCACACGTTGCTGATGTATAGATTCTAAAATAAGCGATGATTGTAAAGCCGCTGTTTTTTTGGTCCAGTTTTCCTAACCATCAGTTTCAAAGGAGATTACAGATGGGATTTTCAGAAGCACTTAGCATTGCCTTAAATGGTCCCATTTAAGTTAATGGTAAAATTCCTAGGACTTAAATTGCAGTACAGTTAGGTTAATGCTGTTGAAAATCTCGCCACATCCTTTCAAAACATGTTTAGGGCTGTAGGTGTGTGGTGTGACTGACTGACTTATGGGCACAGTGACATTCTGGTGGCACGTCGAGGAGATTATTCAGAGCTCCTTTGTGCCTCTGAACAGTTCCTGGCTAGATTAAAAGCCTAAAGCACTAATCATGACACCTATATTAGATGTTTAATTGATTCAGTAGGGGGAAATTGTTTCCTTCTTTAAGAAACAGTCTTGAAAGGATGCTTTTATGTTGGAGCTAAATAAAGAGAAAGGATCCATTAGGAAGTGAAGGATGCCCCAAGTAAACAACATGGATGAATGTCATGGCTGGAGTTATATGGCAGTAGTGGAAGGTATATGAGAAGTGGAGGTATCAATAAGTACGTTGAAGAAACTCGCTGACAATAATTACAAGGCACCCTCTCAGCAGCCATACTTTGATTTTTATGAAGTTGTATATCCTGATTTTATTCCAGTTGGATAGCTTCATTTTTGCTGTATTTTCCTCACCCATGTGTGTCTGTGCCTAGTGAGGACATTATCTGTCAGGTACCCTTATTCATAGACTTTTTGCGTGTTAGAACAGAACGTTTCCAAGGATCGGGGCCTGGAGCACCTTCCATATGGGGTCAGGCTCAGGATTTGGGAAGAAAAGAGAAAGAGAAGAAAAGAGAAGGCTTCAGGGAGACCTTATGTCAGCCTTCCAGTACATAAAGGGGGCCTATAGGGAAGATGGAGAGGGACTCTACCAAGGATTGTAGTGATAGAATGAAGCGTAATGGTTTTACACTGACAGAGGAGAGATTGAGCTGAGCTCTCAGGCAGCTCTTCCCTGTGAGGGTGCTGAGGTGCTGGCACAGGCTGCCCAGCGAAGCTGTGGCTGCCCCATCCCTGGCAGTGTTCAAGGCCAGGTTGGA
>JBAFWW010019089.1:0-27449 GCA_036873685.1 Agapornis canus
ATTCTGGTGCATGTATTTCAGTATTCTGGTGCATGTATTTCAGTATTCTGGTGCACGTATTTCAGTATTCTGGTGCATGTATTTCAGTATTCTGGTGCATGTATTTCAGTATTCTGGTGCATGTATTTCAGATGGTCTGCGTTTAAAACTGGAACGTTGATTGGATAATGTTAAGATTTAACCAAGGTTAGAACACCTCGAACCTTACATATTTTGTGTTAGTTTCTAACATTCAGAAAACCATATGAAAAGGCAGCTTTTGTTCAAACACAAAATCACACTTAAATCTGCATCCTCACTATATCGCTTTTTATGTACTGTCCTACTTTTGAGGTACTTTATGTTACAGCAGTGCTTGAAGGCCTGCTGTTAGACATTACCTACCCAGATATTCCAAATGCCCTGACATCCAGACTGCATCTCCTTGACTGCTTGGCCATGGATTTTTGATCTTAAATAGGTCAAGCTTGGTGTTTAAAGGTGAAGGGATTAAAAAGTGGTATGAACTAGGAGGAACTACACTGAGGAAAACATGAAGATGAATAGGTGTGCTTGGCTGGAGCTATGGGTGGGTGTTACAAGAAATAAGGGTTGAGAGGCAGAGAATTACATGGAAGAAGAAATACTACAGTAATAAAAGAACTGATGAATAATTAATGGCCAGTCTGTTTATTTGAGTTTATCATATTTGTGTTAGGGAGTTTCATGGCTAAAGCCACGAAAAGCATATACTTTTTATAAATCAATACAGTAGTCATTGGAATTAGCAGTCAATGATAAGTATTTGACTCTGACAGTTTTCTTGGAATTTCAGAATATCACTTGTTGATTCTGTATTTTAAAATTCATAATGTAGCAGAATTGTGTGCTTCTCCCAGGAATAAAATTACACTGTGCCTTGTATATAAAGGTGGGGTGAGGGTGCATATGTGCATGCGCAAGCCAATATGTTAATTTGGGCAAGGTTGACCAGCAAAATTAGGTGGTTATGCCAGAAAAGTGGAAGGAGCATTTGACAATGAGATGACTGGTGTTACAACTTACAAGGTGTTGCTGCTTGATCAGTCAGACTACTAAACTTCAGTTCTCCCATAACAGTGGTTGCTGTCTGTGAATCAGTTGCTGCTCAGTCTTTATGGAAAACAGCCCACTGGCAGGTAAGCTATTCCTAAGTCATGCAGAGTAGGAAAATGTGTGCTCTTTGGGTGGTGCTAATGGTAGAAAGAAATGTGCAGATTATCTATAATCACCTTTTGCCACCTCTGCACTGCCCTTTTCCATTGTCTTGAGTTAAACACGGTCCTCAGTTAAGAGGTGGTGCCCAGAAGAGAGACATCTGAGAAGCTGAGATATGAATGCATATTATAGCCAACAAGATACTGTTAGTCTCCTTTGCAGAGTCACATTACATGCATACATCTGTGTATTTTTAGTTTATTACACTCAACTTTATATTTCAAGCTAGTTGGTCTGCATCCACATGCAAATCTGGTTTTTGTCTTATCCCCTTGTGCTCTTACATGTACAACAATGTTAACAGTATATGAAGTGCTTGTGACAAGTGAAACACAGCACATGCCCACTTTTACCAATCTGTCATGATCTGTCTGAAGCTATGAATTGATGAGATGTTAGTGTCCTAAGTAATAAAAGCCTTTTATCATGGAGAAGAAAGGGGGTTATTTTAACACTATACTTGCTCTATTTATTTTCTTCATAGAATGGACTTTACCTCATTTGTATTTGCTAAACAAATAATTCCTGTAGTCTACAATCCTGTAGTGATGCCAAAACATTCTGCTTTGTTCTCTTCTGGTTTAGATTACATGTGGCAGAGAATTGTATGTAAATGATATCTTATTCTTCTGATGTTTGGTTGTTGGTTTTTGGTTTTTTTCTGTTGTGCATGTTTTGCTGTATTAAAATGTGTAATCATTTTAGGAAGCTGCTCTATCCAGGAATCACATGACTGTCGGGCATTAGAGACCATGCAAGCTGCCTGAAGCCAGGGATCATGAGAAGTGACTTGAAAATGAAAAATTTCCAACTTCCATGTAGCATTTCAAATCAAGAGTTCCCAGGTGTTTTACTCCTTTGTTTTGTTGCTTTTGGAGGAGATAGGTGCTTTAAAGATTCTCTGTGGTACTAAAGTTGACCTCTGCTTCTATTGTTTAGTAGCATTTCCAGCTTTATACAGCATCTAACCTTACCAAGTCTCTCTTAAGTTCTTTGGCTTTGTGTATCTTAAAACCACAGGAGATTGCATGCCTTCTGCTTTTAACTCTTCTGTTGTGCTTTTTTTGTATTTGGGGTACATATTTCAAATTCCTCTAAAATTGAGTGTTATTCGAGAAGTGGCAAGATAACTGAGTGACATAAAGCTTTAAAAACTCTGTATCTTGAAGTAATCTTAGCTGGAAGCATTTTTGGGAATATGCTTGCAGTTTCAAAGTTTAGGAGTTCCTTTTTCACCTTTGTTTGCCATGGCAACACACTATGTAGTTGAAGGAAGACCATCCATCTTGTAAGATACTCTGGTTTTCCTGCCTTGTACAGTTGCTTCCACTGTCTGTAAGTTTGGGTCCTTGGCTCTAAATGCTACAAATGTGAAGAATGTTATGTATTTATTGATTGCAGCTTACAAAGTTTATATAAAGTCTGTTGTAAATGCTAGGAAAAGAGTGTTGCTGGCTAGATGGGAACAGTAGTCTTTGGTACTGGCTAATTTTGTTTGTTTGTGGGTGTTTGATTTGTGGTTTGATTTGTGTTTTTTTTGTTTTTGTTTTATTTTAAGTTTGTGTATATCCTACTAATGAGCAGAAACTTTCATATCTCCCCTGCAATATGAGTAGGATCTAACACGTATTTCTGCAAGAACTATGATGCAATAGGAGCAGATTTTTAGGGCAGAACAGTTAGCTCTAAGGACCTGGTATCTACATTGCATATGTTTGAGCTAGCTGTATTCTGGTCCCATGGACTGAATGGTGACTGTTGGTTTAAGTGTGCTAGTTTTGTGCCTGGAGCACAAGTTTCATTTTCATCTGAATCAAGTTTGCTCACTGTAGTATACAGCGTGAAACATGTCAAGAAAAGCAGACTAAAATGTTAACACTGAAACACCCTACCTGTATTGCAGTTTCACTTAAAGTGCTGTGTTTTTTTAATGTAAATTGAAATTGCTCCTACTTTCTGTCCTGAAAGCCTGCAGGTTGAATGGTTGTGTCAGCCATGATGATGACTGCCACATATAAAAGAGATTGTTAATACAAAATACAGACTAATGGTAGCTCATTAGTGGCTCTAGCTTAAAGGGGCAAAATAAGACACTTCAATTGCTTGTTTGTAATAATTGAGGCTGTTTAGACACTAACAGCATTTTACTAATTTTCATAGGAGTAAAAGTTTTGAAATTGTGATAGTTTTTGTTGGCTTTAAGTAAAGCTTTTTGGTCAAGTATGTGAGCTGTGTAAAATAAGGTGGCACTAAATTTCTTTACAGAACTCACTATGGAGTTGTCTCTAGCAACATAGCAATTAACTGCAGAACTATATGTTACTAGAGCCAAAAGAGTGAAGAACAAAAATATTACTCTAACAGTGTATTTGGATCTGGTTTTATGCTAACCTTTGAAAACCTTTTTTGATGGTTGCAGGTTACACTTCCTGATTCAGCATGGACCAGTTTGAAGATCTATCAGATGAAGTGGATCATGCTTTCTTTGACAGTGATTTTGAGGAAGAGAAAAAGAAAGCTGAAGAAAATGATGAGCACATAGAGAAAGAAAGTATGATGATAGCTCTTACAGACCCCAACTTGGTTTCTATTTCAAAGGATACAAGGTGTTATGAAGAGGAAAGTGAAGAAAAGCAGAAAGATTTTCAGAAGAATCAGTCCCTAGAAAATAACACAGGTTGTCTTGAAGAAGCTTCATTTTTGTCACTTTCTCTAGTTACAGAGAATGCAGGTGCATCTGGAATGACATCTGCATCAAGTAGTGAAATACTAGAGAATGCTCCTGCTGGAATCCCCAGGATAGTTAAAGAAGGTGAAGAAGATTATTTTACAGATGAAGAAGATAGTAGTGATGATGAAAAAAACCAGAAGGTTAGACCAAAGTCAGCTAAGCAGTCAAACAACATGAAAAAGGTTAGCAAAAAATACATTAATATCAGCTTCTCCTCCTCTTCCTCCTCCTCTTCTTCCTCATCTTCTTCTTCATCCTCATCCTCAAGCTCAGATACAGATGGTTCTGATACAGATTCATCTCATTCTTCCTCAAAGAGGAATGCTTGTAGAAATGCTCTTCTGTCTCCAAAACAAAAATCTGACTCATCAATGAAATTATTAGAAGGAAAACCAAAGCTTGTTGACTACTTGGAGGAGTCTGAAGACACAGTGACTGATGTAACACCTCTGTCAACTCCAGACATCAGTCCCATCCAGTCTTTTGAACTTGCAGCATCAAACGATAAGAAACTTAAAGTAAAAAGACAGGAAAATGTGAACCAAGAATTACATGGTAATTTTGCAGAATTTAAATACAACACAAAATTTTTAAGCCTCTGTGGCTGGGAAATCCAATCTTATACCTGTATTTTTTTCATTAGATTCCGAGTTTGATCGCAGATGTAGTCAGAAAGTCTTGCATGATGCCATGGATCTGAATCAGCTTTTGAAAGGTGACTTTAACATTTTCTTTGTAAAAAGTATGATGTCTGTACATTGTTGAGTACAACTGAGTACTTATAGAGGAGAATGAGGTTTTAATGGGCCACATGTATTTTGAAACTTGTTTGTGGTTAAGCTGTGTTGATCTAATTCTTTGAAATTGTACATGTGTAAGCAGTACTGATTCTATGGGGGAAAGAAGGAGCATGTGTATGAGCATGTGTTGTTATGCATATATGTAGAAGTAAGATACACAGATGTGCTGAATCTCTAAATAAGATTTTGATGTATTAACAAATTCTGTGATAAAACAGCATATGCATTTTGAGAAATCAAGGTTTCCTGGACTGTGCCACAGTTTACTATCTAAATTAAAACACCAACCTTTCTGATAAATTGCTGGATTATTAACTTTCAAAATTGAAAGGCAGTTTAAAACTACACTGCATTTTAAATAGCATTCATTTATTTAAATTTATGGTACCTTTTTGATTACTTAAATGGAATTATTTGAGATTCTTTTTCTGAACTAAATATCTTCTTTCAAAAATACCATGACGTTAAGATATTTTAACAAGGAAAAATAACAGACAATCTTTAGTAAAACTTGCTTCTTGCAAGTTTCGCTTCTTGCGAATAGATTAAATAAATCTTGATAATGAAGTCTGAGAGAGAGAACTTGGAATCTCACTGCATTCCTTGTAAGTATTCATTATGGGATGACAATGAACCAGATGATTTCATGTGTGTATTTTAAGGTCTACACAGTGCTTTTCTACTTCTTTTCATGCCCCACCATTTTCAGCAGTAAAATCTATAGAATAAGAGAGGCTTAAGTCAGGAAATCTGCTGATCTCAGGTCACGTAGAATTCTCACAGTGTCTCATACATTTCAACCCAAGTTTACTTACTGTATTGCTATAGGCCGTGGCACACTAAAAGTTTGTGTGTCGCCTTTATTCACTTCGTACCTTGCCAGATTAGAGCCTCCAGTGGGTAAGGATTCAAAATATATTGTATGCATCATTTAACTTACAAGTAGAAATAAGGAATTTACTTGTAAGGAAAGAAAACCTTACTTCTGCTCATAAAAAAAGCAGAGCTAGCCATCAAGAAAGGTAGAGCTGATTCTTATCTCAGACAGTCCTTGTACTAGAAAAAGCTCTAACCACTTGTCAAAACATAATGTTAGAGTTGTTGCTAGGCAATTGAAATTATGATGTCTTACATCTTTGTTTCCTGATAGCAAAAAGCTATTTAATACGTACTGATTATGGAAGGAATCATTTCATCCCTAAAATAAATGGGTATTATAGCTCAGAATATTCTCTGAGATGAATCTCTGTTGGGGGTGTGTGGGGTTTTTTTTAAAATCTGGGGGGAAAAAAAAAAAAAAGATTGAGTAATGAACTAGAATTCACATAGTCTGGCAGTTAATGTGCCTAATTAGTGTGCATATTGCTCCCAAATGCCTCTCTTAAATTGGCAAGCACAACATAGCTTAATTACTTCATGTATTTTGAAGTTTAAATGGGGAGGATTATTAATGGTGGAAAGTAACTAGTCTGGGAAAATAGGAGCTAATATTATTCTGAGTTATACTTCCAGGTTTTTCCATACTCATTTTAAAAAAATATAAAATCCAAATCATTGCTCACCCCTCCCAGTCTGCATTAAATGTTCCTCAGAACTGCATAGGCATAAATAATGTTTCGAGTGGGAACAGTATAAGCTCAGACCTGAGTGCATGAGAGAGTATTTAAATGATCATTAGCAAGTCTCAAATTTGGTTTTAAAGTATACTATCCTTCCAGTAATATGTACTGATAAAGCACTTTAAATAAAGTTTTCTGTCAAATATGCTTGTAGTATAGCTGGGCCCAAGCAGTTACGTGAGTTTAATTTCCCAGTGCATCCAGAAACCTGTCGAATTTCAGTGTGATCTGTTACTGCATTGTTTCTAGGGGGCAATTTGTACAATTCTGTGCACTGGTAATGTGAGCATTTGTGAAGACTAGAATCTCTCATATTAAAGTTAAAAATTCATAAGACTAAAGGGAAGAAATCTATTAAAAGCACATAGTGTTCAAAGAACAAGTTTGGACTAGAACAAGAGTCTGGTTATTACATAGCGAGATATAGTTTGTGTTTCTTAAAATAGAATTAATTTGAAGCATTTAGAAAAAATGTTACAGTATTATATATTGCAGCTCCTAAAGCTTTGCTTGTTCTTCATAGAAGCCAAATTTAAGTTATGCTATGCTGAGTAATTATAAATCTCACAAGTAACATTATTTTAGTTGGAAATAATTTTTTAGTTGGAAAAAATTTAGTCTCTGTGCTGTGTAGCGCACTTTGAATGCTTTTTAGGTGGGTATTGCTGCGCGGCTTTGCCACTGATTTTAGAAATAGTCTGAATATTGACCAAACCACAATATTGGGTCAGACCATAAACCTGAACAGCTGATTACAACATCAGTAACAGCATATGTAAAATGACAGCTTTCAGAAGTGAGTGTTACCAGGTCTGTAACTTGCTGTGCAGCCTGTTTGCCCGATGGGAAAATGACCGAACTAGTTTTAGTAAAGATGGCAGAAATCTCCGTGGTAACAGTAGGTGGGGATGAAAATTTTGCTTGAAAACTGGAGAGAAGCAAGTTCTGCATGTTGCCAAAGACAAATAAAGCATATGAATGTAGTCCTTATATTGGCATTTATTAGATGGGAGTTGAACCTTGTTTGAAAAGGAAGAATCACAGTAAAATGTGCAGTCTTCAGAACGTGCAGGTTATGGGGCTATACTGCTATGGCTTTGCATGCATGTGATGTAGTAAGGGTGATTCGACAGCAGAGCACTCCTGAGAGTAGACAGCAAGAAGGAAGACTGGTAAATATACATAGGGAAGAAATTGTGGAGCCCAGGTACCTGTAAGCTACCATGCTAAGGTATGGAGTGCACACTCCCGCTGTTTCAGTTGTAAGGAGCCTGCCGTTTGCAGTAGGAACAGTATTGCTCAAAACTTCAGGCCATAATGAAAGCAGAGATAGTGTGGTGTGAATGGGTAAACTTGGAAATTTTCCAATCAATCTCTCTTGTTTTTTTCCAGATCAGTCCAATGGCAGTGTCTGATGCTCAGTTTAGAGTGGCTTAGAGTTCAGGTGGGGGGAGCAGCAATTCGTAGTAGCCTTTCTGAGGAGCAGAGCATGCCCTCCTCCTTGCTTATACTGAACCCTGTGGCTGCAGAACTAAAACCAGCCTGGACGATGCTACAGTCTAGGTCTGCCTGGACCATGTTGCTCAAGTTACTGGGCTTAGTGATTACTTACTAATTATTCCTGCATTGTGCATAAAAATTCTTGGATATATCTCTGATGCTCTTTTGGTAGCTGCGAACTGCTGAATTGTTTGTTCTTGCTAGTGGTTTTCAGTTCTGTTTGTGAAAATCTCTTGCTGCTTGGGTGGCATACTTATTTAAAATGTGTATAACTAAATACATGATACTTGAATCCTCTCATTTTTACAGACATGAAGTCGATGCTTAGGAGGCTTACATGACTTTGTTACAATGCTAAGACTGATGTCGTGTAGCTATTGTCATTATAGTTTATGACTGTAAGAACTATTATAGCACTGGGGAGTCAGCAACACTAATTAGGAATTTGAATATCTTATCAATGTGTTCAAGAACCTAGGTACTTGGAATTCCAGTTACTCAAGGTTACAAGGGTCTATATCTTAAATAAATAAACTTTAACCTCTCTTTTTTGCCATCTGTGCAGAAAAAATACAGGTGTGATTATAATTTTTCAGGTAGAAATACAGTTCTTCAGTTGTTTCATGATGTTACATAGATTTTTGTATGTAAGTCTTTTGTGCATCACTGCTGTTTCCACTTTACTATAAACTTTAAAGTTATTTCAGAAAATTAAAATAGTAACTAAGAGCAGTATTCAGAACCAATAATAATAAATGTGAGAGTTATCTCCTCTGCCGTACTCTTGAGTAATCAGAACACAAGAAGAGAATTAAATATGTCAATGCAAAGGAATAGGTTGTCAAAAATTGGTTTTGAAAGTACTTTCATAAAGCTCCATGTTAGAAAGCTGGGAATGAAAAAGTTGGAAAATTTTCTGTTGCTGTTTTGCTTGATCCTATATCATGATCTAATGTTCCATGCAATTTTAAGGAATTGAGGTTATGCAGATAAAGAGGTGGGTTAAGCATATGAGTGTGAACTAAGCACTCATCCATTTCCATCCCATTATGATGCCGGCTTGCTCTCTGCCTCTAGACAATTCTCATCATTTCTGTAGTTCAGAATATAGAGTTGTGTGCTAAAAATGCTGCGTATCTTTATCCAAATTTATGTTGAGTATCAATGTAGTAGTAATGGGATTATACAAGTTATATGGAGTGCTGAAGACTTCAGCACTTTGTGTTTTCTTGTCTGTAAAATGGGGTTGATACCTGCTTATTTTACGGAAGTGTCTGAGAATTAGTCTGTAAATCCATGGTATTAGCTATTATTAACTTGAGGAGGTGGTGCTTTGGGGTAAGTAGGACAATGGGCTACAGGCTGAGGACCCGAGTTGTATCCTTGAAGATCTCACTGACCTATATGCTCCCCAATAAATCTTCTTGCCTCATCTGTGCTTTAGCTTTTCTATTGTAAAGCAGTTAGAGCTAACTTGGTGAACAGCACTGATATAAATATCATTAGTATGAAAGTAAAAGCTCTGTCTTTCTGAATAAAAGCCATTGTAGAAAACTAAATAGCAGCTTCAACTGAACATAAGGAAGTTGCTTTAATTTTATTTTTCTTCCTATAATTTGTCATTCAGGAAATAGAATTTTTTTTTGTAACTGAAATTTTCTCCTCTAGGAGATATATTATCTGTGTGCTCAGTCATAATGAACTAGTGGATTTGTGGAATAACTGTGAAACAATGTCTAAATTTGAACTCTTAAATATATACATAACAGTTGAACGAAACATGTAGGATTTAGTTTGTATGTTCATAGTTTGAACTAATTGTGTTTGTATGTGTATACATATGCATCATTTTTGCAGGTCTAGTAACTCATGTTGAGGCAAAAGAGTGATTATCAGCTTATTCTTTATACTTAGATTTTGAAATCAGATTGCAATCTTTCAGATTGTAGAGATCCACCTTTTTCCAACATCCATAAGAAAATGTGTTATTTGGGGGAAGAAAAATCATGCGCATGTAAGGTATCTGTTGTCTTTGTCGTGACATCAAGTAATAGCTAGCATTCCTATTTAAGCATATTCAAATAGGGAAAATCTGTACCTGAAAAGCACATGTTCCATTTCTTAAATGTCAAATAGTGAATTCTCCAAAATCCTTTTTAAAGAGTTCTGTGACTCAAAAGAATGGATATTCTGGGAAATAGTTGTTTAGACATAGTACGGGGGAATAGTTTTAGATTGAAACTGTTAGACATTGATGAAGAACTGTGATTTAATCCTCTTGGGTTTTTTGTATGTGTTACAAAAGTGGTAGTGGAGAAGTATAAAACAAAACACCAAGCAAGCTGGAAAGCATAAGTGCTGAAGCGGTTCAATGCATTTTCCTCTACTGGGATTGCAAAAGACGCACTAAAAAATGCATGACTTTAATTTTATCCATAATACCATTAGGACGGCTATATCATCCTGTCCTAATGCATTCGACTTGTTAATTATCATTTGTATCTTATATAAGATTTGGCCATTCTCTCTCTTCAAGGTCATTTCAATGTCTACAAATCGAAAGCAATAAACAGCTTGTTTATTGCTTAAAAGCAAGTCAGGTGTCTCCATGGAAACCAGCTTTTATAGAAATCCTGTGAATACCAGAGAATTTTCTTTTCCCTGCTTACCAGTAAATGAGAAGCAGACTGCACACTGTGCGAGTCTTTATGCGAATGCTGCTGCTTGTTTATTCCCTTCCCCCAAATTATTAGTTTATGGTCTGGCTGACAGTGAAGGGGTAAGTAGGGATTTAGTTAAATTACTTATTACCTACTGATAACAGTATGAAACTACAGGTAAATCATATTTAATTGTTCCAAAACTTACAAACTCTTTACAAACTTAAATTACAGCCTTAAACTGTACTGTTGTCTCATGTTGTCATTGGCCATTGCAAAAATAGTCGTATATATGATTCTAACACTTAAACATTGTGATTAAAGAGTAGTGTGGGTGCATTATTGCATAAATCATTGAAATAACTTTGAAACTCAAATACTTGAGTTATATAACACTAACTGCAGCTGAAATTCTTAGTAGCATTTAGAATAAATGCATTTACCTGTTATGTGGGATCTGGATTCTTTTTTGTTTATTGATAGTGAATTGTCCCTGGTTTTTAGGCTTTACTGACCACATATAGACACCTACTGCCTTTGTCATGGAAGCAATGTTGTTGCCAGTGAATGCTGAAGTACATTCAGTGCATACTTGACATGCTTGCCTCCTGTGGATTATCTAGTTTTCTGTGTACAGAGAGTAGGAACATGATGCTGTATGAGTTGTACAGAATTCAGTTAGGGCAGATTTTCAGACAGGTAATTTGGGAAGTACTGGAAACTTTATGTGGATGTGAAGTTTTGTGGTCATGCTGGACTGTGGAAATAGTGTGCCCACTGCTTCAGGAAGGCCTGCAGGACCTTTTGCTCACTGCTTCATTAGGCTGCTGCTGTGGTTTATTTGAGCATTGTTTAAGGAGTAGTGATTTCATGGATGCCCCCACCTTCTGCTTTTTTTTTTTTTCTTTTGTTGGGAACAAGCACTTATCCTGTAGTCGTCAGTTACCCTCTTTCAGTAAGTGATACAGTATGCATTCTATTGCTTGTCTCTTTTGTACTAAACTTTAAACTCTTCTGTCACACAGTTCCTAAGGAGGCCAGTGTTGCATTTGCTGTGGTTTGGAAAAGGTTATCTACGGATAGGCTTCAGACAGTTACTGTTTGTCTTAAAGTGGCGGTTGCAGATTAAATTCTTCCTTAACATAGATCTGAGCTAAGTAAAACACAACTCCATTTTATTAACTTAATCAGATTGGAGAACAACAAACCAACTACATTTAATATAATGTCTGACCCAGTGCCTTGGTGTACTGCATCACTATTGCTGCGGAGAACTACTTGTGATATTTCAAATGTGGCTTTTAAGTCATACAGCAGGCTAACTATAAAAAGAACTGTTGAGGAACTGATGAAATTAGTGAGGAACTGGAGAGTTTCAGATTGATCTTTTAACTCTGTCCCCTTAAAGAAAACCTGCTGCTGCACATGTTGTATTTGGTCTGAACTTCTAGTACAAATTTAATGCTCTTCTGTAATTCAGCAGAGATTAGTCACTGGTTTTTGGAAGTCTTCTGATGAGGCTTCACTGAATAACTTCACAGCAGAATCTTCACTGTGATTTTAACAATCCTTTCACTTATTAATAATGTTTCTTTTGAGTTGTGATAAATTCAGTATTATCACTGTTAGCAAATCCTTAGCATCAAGAATTGTTAAAAAGCTGTTGGTAGCAGTAAAGTCAGTTTCTACACTATGTAAGTATAAATAATAGTGAGGCTAAAAATGAACAGCATAATGAAGAAAGTAGGCTGGAGTCTCTTTTCTGCCTTCCACAAATGAGAAAAACTGTCTTTGTGAAGAGATGGTAAAAGGTTTGGATGAGGCACAGTAAAAGGAAAATATGTTGAAAGGAAAAAGTCTTGTGAGAGGCTAAGGAAAGGAGAAAGAAAGAAGAGATGGAAGAGATGAATGGAAGACTGTGTGTTGAGGGAATGTGATTGGAGAAGCTGGAATGTGAGAGTAATGTTAGTAAAATTTTGTCATGCTTTATTTGCATATATGTATAAGTAATAGCATCTGGTAGAGCAATGGGTAGCAATGTATGTAGATCTGCATTCGCACTAGCTGAGAGCTTCTGGTAAAATCCTGGTGGTATTTAGCACTGCAAAAGTTGCATACCACTACCTTCTGGAGAGCTGAGTGACAAAGTAACACAGTGTAGCTATCACTGCAGGTTCCTTGTTTCATTATTTCTGAAAGCGTTTCCTGTCCAGCACTGGGAGGACATGTTTGTTCCATGCCATTATTCTGATTTTTCTTTGGGTTTTGTTTGGTTTTTTGTTTTTTGTTTATCACAGCTGATAGGGTTTTTCCAGAAAAAATGAGCAAGTCAGAAGATAATTAGTTACCTCAATGTTTATTTACCTGTGTTTCTAATCTGTTTACTAATTACAGTTCTTAACTGCATCATATGAGTATACACTCTTCAGCTACCTTATACGGAATTAAAACAATTTTGTACCAGTGAAAACATGAAACCTGTGTTTCTAATTAAAAATGTCCTCATTCAGAATGCCATTGCCTTAAATGGAATTTAACTAGTTCACACCTTTCACAGAAAAAATAAAAGAGCTGTTTGGAATTTGCACTGACAGTTATTC
This sequence comes from Agapornis canus, assembly GCA_036873685.1. Classification (NCBI taxonomy): domain Eukaryota; kingdom Metazoa; phylum Chordata; class Aves; order Psittaciformes; family Psittacidae; genus Agapornis; species Agapornis canus. The sequence continues at coordinate 13,147 of JBAFWW010019089.1, forward strand.
TGAAGCTTAAATATGCTTTGTAAAAGACTGCCTCACCAGCAGCATTGATGCCAGAAAAGTAGGCCAAGACTTCAGTTGAACAACTGTTCTTTGCCACAGCCTTGCATCTGATGTGCAGTCTTGTTTAACCTGTGAGATGCTATGGATGTAAGGCAAAAGATGAAAATTGTCGTTCATAGATTTGTGATAATAGTTACCAATTATGTAGCGTGATGTATAAGTGTTCCTCAAATGGTTGTTCAAATTACTTTCTACCAGCTGTGTTCTGCAGTGCTGGTTTTGCATGTTCCCATAAGGAAATAATTATTTTGTACTGAGGAACACATTGCAGCTTGATGTTGTCATGTGAGTTGTGTGGCTCTAGTTATTTTCTGTGCATTTCTTTTTTGTCCCTTGTAGGTGTATCCAGATGAATCTCATCCCAGGTTTGTCTCATCAAATGGTGGTGATGGCTGGCCTAGTCTTCCCTTATGAATAACTTGCTGAATTTTAAAGATGCTTTTCAAGATATTTTTACTTTATTAACCTGTTGGTTGGCACACTTGATCTGTGCTAGTTTGCTGTGTGTCTGCTTTTGAGGTGATCTGCATTTTCTCTTGACAAACGAAAACTATACTTGCTAAAGTGAATAACCTCCCAGTTAAGAGCTGCCTAGGGACACTTCTTGCTTATATTGGCTACTGTACTGATGGTGCAAGCTTACTAATTTCCAGAGCAATTTTGAGATTCATTAACTGTTTGGATTTTGAATTCTTGATACTGTTTCTAAATGTCACAAAGACATCAGCAATATTTGCATCAATTCTGGAATAAACTAGTTGAGATACTGCAAGAAAGTTTTAATGTTGTTTTGAAGTAAAAACATGCTCATCATTCTTTGAGATTTTTTAGCTATTAAAGACTGCCTCAGGCATCTGTTGCCAAAAAATTGCTGATGCTGGAAGCATTTGCTGAGGAAGTATTACTGCATGCCTGGTTTGGGGGGGTTGCTTTTTTGTGGCTTTTTGGTTGGTTCTTTATTTCTGCTTTTCTCGGGGCTTCTGCTTTGGATGCTTTTTTGTAATTGTGTGTTGGGCTTCTAGGGATGAAAGTGAGTGGTATCTTCTGGAGGCACTGTGCTATTGGAGGAATGTGGGAATGGCTTGAGTAAGGCTTCCTTGTCTATGTCTGAGGTCCATAAGTCTGTTTGATGTATCCTGTGCCATAGATAATGCAGTGGTTTGATAGGGTGATATCCCAACAGCAGAACACTTACAGCAGTTCCCAGAAGATGGCCTCCAGAGCTTTAGGAAGCAAAGGCTTAGAAATAGGTCAGTAGTAAAGCTCCACTGGAGCTATAAGAAACATAGCTGGCTCTGGCTGAGAGTGAGGCTTTCCATTTGTATTATTTTACAATTGTAGAGGCCTGTCTTGCTGTGTATTTTTAAGTGTGCATTCTTTGTCCTTTTGTCTTGCAACCCCATATCTCAAGTCTGTTGCGTTTTACTGGCTTAAATTGTTATGCCCCAGTAATTTTTCTTGTTTTATGTATGCTCACTCATTTCTCTCCATCAATTAAACTTAGTTTTCATCTTTACAATTCCTGTAGCAACATGATGTAGGATCACTTCCGGAGCAAAGGATCAGCAAAATCTCTTCAGGAAATGCATTTTATATCTCTGAGTCATGCTTCCCCAGTGTGTTTCCTGTCTGGAACATCACTTCTGTTCTACCTCTCAGCTGAGAGATATTTTGGATATCTTTGGATCAAAACTTAAATGTCTTTCCATGTACAAATATCTAACTATTAATTTATGGTTTAGTTCTTGGTTCTGAAGGTTATTTGTAGTCCTGGCTTCTTGGTATGTGCTTTCTATGGCTTGAAAAACTTCTCTGATGCCTATATAGGTACTTCAGATGATAGCACTATGATGATGATTATTCAGTGCTGCTTTAGTTCAGTATAATGGTAGCCTCATTTGCAAATAATTGCCTGTGCTGGAATTCAGATGGAGAGAGGTGAAACATAGGTTGGTTTTTCAGGTCTGTAAATAAACTCCAATAATAGGATGCAATATTTGTGCTTGGTTTGGGTTTTTAACCTGAGTATTTTATTTTATTCCATTTTAAAGCTTTCCTACAGTTGGAGAAAAAAGATCAGAAGCTAAACATTAATCACCCCTCTAAAGGAAGAAGGAGAAATTATTCTTTCACAAATGAAGAAGTAAAAAAGATTGATCGGGAAAACCAAAGGTTGCTAAAAGAACTGTCCAGACAATCTGCAAAGCCAAGGAGAAGTACCCCGTTGAAGAAGCCATCTCTACCACCTCCTAAATTGTACCACAGTGCCCTCAACAGGCAAAAGGAGCAGGAAAGAATTGAAAGAGAGAACCTGGTAAGTTTTGAGAACTGAGTTGGATAAGTAAATAGAGGACTATTTCTTGTCAGACTACTCCTGAATACTTATAAAACTTATAAGGCAGCACTTGGAGCTTTATTGCAGTAAGTCTGCAATGAATTTCTCTTACTATGCTGTTTCAATGATTGTTCATGTGTTTGGAGGGGAGGAATGATGCTTTTTTTTAAGATGAAAATAGTTCCTGATTTATATGAGTTTGCTTTACTCGATTTAAGAGAAACATAACAACCATTACTGTTAATATGCTCATAACTTTGGATAGCAATTTGCCTATTCATCCTGCTTCATACATAAGATCACTAGTCTCTCAAGAACAGGCTTGCAAAAAATATAGCAATCAATATGGTAGCATCAAACCCATTATATTTGAAATACAGAGGATACAATGTGGATGTCACTTTTGGGTTTTCACTCATTTTGTAGCTATCTGTCTGTTTCAGTATTTGTAGCACTCTGCTTGTCACACTGTTTGAATGTAAGGGCAATCACAGTACCGTTTATGGAAAACAGAAATTCAGACTCACAAGGATATTGGCAGAGTTGTTGAATTAAAAAATAATACTGGTTTGAGTAAGATTTTTTTGTAATTGAGCTGTAATACATACAGTGTCATTTTAGTGGCTCCTAGTTGTTCATTACTGTCTTTGAAAAGGAGATTGAAATACAGTTAAAATATTTGGAAAACTTAAAGTGGAAGTAGTTTATTAACTTTTTTTTTCCCCTGGGTGGGTTGCAGTTTCCTTTTATATGGTTAGATAAAGATACTGATTCAACATGGAGGAAGTATATTCAGCCTGTTCAGAAAAATACGTTAGGCTTTAGTTCTTCGAGCTTTCAGACATCTAGATTGTTAAAACTTTCTCTCCCGCTCCACTAGAGTAGGGTCGGCCAAAAAAGCATTATACTTTACACACTGAAAGAATTTCATATAAATACTTGTTTCAGATGTGTGAGGATTCCTATTGTCTGGGAAGAAATGCTTTTAGGCTTTCGTGTGTTTAGGTTGGTAGGAGGGCTTTCTTCTTGTATTGTGGGGTTGGGTTCTTTTTGGTGGTTGTTTTTTTGTTTAAAATATTGAGAGCAGGATTTGGTAGTAAGAGTGTATTCTTAATACATGGGGAGGAAGAGCTGTGTCACAGTTGCTTAATAATATGTTATGCTACATAATAGTAAATAATCACAGTAAATAAATGTATATGATATTTTATAATGTCTTTGAGTAAATGAAAGTGTACTAACATTTTCTTTTGTGACATACTGTAGTATTTGTCTAAGAATGTCTTGCCTTTGCAACCTTCAGATCAAAAATTCAGCAAACCTAAGCATATATATTGACATTTCACATGTTGCTGTTCCAGTAACTGTTAAAGATTAACGGTGGTTGCTTGTAGTCCAAGAAATAATATCCTTCGTTAACTTACTAATTTATGCTTTAGTTGTTGTCCACTCATACTGCTGACAACATGTTTGACATCAGAATAATTTCTTGGAATTTATGTTAAGACATGGTCCTATTTTAGACTATAAAACATGTGGTTTTCTCTTTTTCCCCAGCTCGGGACGATAGATACTGCTCTTCTGTTTGGAAATGTGTGTTTTGTTTAATATTGGTATCACTTTTGAGCGGTTCTGTTTACTTTTTTATTCTGTTTGAAGTGTACAGGCATCTAAAGCATCACAATTCTAATAAACTGAATTTCTAGCACTACTTGGAATTACAACTATGACATGCTTTCTCAGAGACTGCAAAGAAAAGAGCTGCCCTATCATGCCCATTGATGAGCAGGTTTGCTTAGTATAGCTAAAAGTGTATGCTTTATGAACTTGTTTTCTTCTGGTCAGAAGCTTTTTTCACCTTTGTAGGCTGAAGAGCTGGAATTACATGGAACTTCCTTAGCAATCATTCTTCTATTACTTGGCAGAATTTTGTTTTTCTGTACAGGGTCTCAGGTACTGTATACAGGATATTCTGCTTGATATATCTTTGTGAAATGTTTGTTGGAGAAGGATACAGGTTTTGTAATTCAAGAATAGAAACAGTAGTCTGTGCTGGGGGCTAATGAGTTCTGAGTATATCTTGCTCTCACAGACTCTGCTAGAAAAAGTTATGATGGCAAAAAGAAAAATGCCTTGCTCTGAAGAACAGTAGTTAAAGGTAGTGACTAGCTATTTATGAACAAAAGCACAATTAGCAAAATAGATCACTGTGCAAATTAAAATCAGAATTTTGTACTTGCTGCTTTTGACTCTGTGCTTTCATAAGGAGAACCTACTTTTGATTGCTTATCTCAGCTAGCACAGCCTGAGTGCATCTTTTGCCAACAGAGGATGCTACTGATTCAGAAAACATTCTACTCTTGTGTTTGAAGATACTCCCAACCCCATCTCCACTCCAGGGGAAAGGGACATAAGTGTGACTGATGCTTTTTTTCTTTTCCCATCTGTGTGTCTCTGTGTTGACATATTAATAATTTCTGCCAGTATAAATAAGATTCTCAACTTCATAGACTGGACACTACACAGCATTTAAACTTTTAATGGTTTCTTGTATGATGCAAAAATCTATACTGGTATATACAGGTAAGTATTTGGGGACCTTGAAATACAAATTTGCAGCCACCACACCATTCTTCAGTTACTTTATCTAAACTTGGAAGTAATTAATATCTGTGCTGATTTTTTTTTTTTGGGTGGGGGGTGGTATTTTTTCCTCATTTTTATTAATTCTGACTACAATTTTGATGTTAGGTGACCTCGGTAAGCTAAACTGCTGTGTTTAGCCATGTCCCTAGGGAACAAGTGATGTTTTTGAGTTAACACTGGAAGCTGTCAGCAGGTCAGGGACAACAGTTCTCAAACTTTAGATCAAAAGGGATGAGCATGTTCTTTCTTTTTATGGGTGTTTGGTCTTCCTTGCATCCCTCTGCCTTCTTCCTACCCCATATGGCTAGCTGCACAGAATAATCCATGTTGTTCATTCCCCCATGACATACTCCCCTAAAATGTACCCGAAACCACACAGATCCAACTCTGGTCCCATTTCCAGTATGGTCACCTTCCCTCACAAATTAAATTAACCACTTACTGTGCTTCTCTGCCAGGACTGTCTTTCTCTTTTCACCTGCTTGGTTCCTGAAGCCATCTGTGCTGCAGGTGTCATCAGTGCTTTCCTCTGCCACTTGCTCTATTTGTTGTGGCCTTTACCAGCACAAAAATCCTTCAGCAAAACCGTTTTCCTTGCAGTCTGCCTTTTGTCTTACTGGAAAACCTGAACCTCCTTTACAAATGCAAGTCTTGTATTACTATAAATGACTGTGCATTCATTTGCCTCCACCTGATTTAATGGTGTTGATGGGCTGTGGTAATTAGGTTGGGAGGAAAGGGCAAGGGAGGAATAGTGCCTCTGGCCATCCCCCTAACTGCCTGCCACCATATACAAAGAATATACCTTATCTTGAGCCACAGCCTTGATCCTGTGCTGTACCTGTCCTGCCATCTGTGTCATGCTGCCACCAGGAAGTAACTTGTAGGTGTCACAAGAAGCAGAAGGGAGGACGCACTGGTCCATCAGGATTCTGCCTTGACCTGTTGTAGTTTCTTCCCTTCATGTACTCCACACTGCTTTTTCTCTGCCTTCACTGTATTCTGTTCCCAGAGACCACCCCCATCAGGTGCTCAGGCCTCAGATGCAGCATGTTTAGCTGACTATAGAAAGAGTACTAAGGTTGTTCCACCTTACTTGCCGCAGTTTGGAGGAGAAAGCTGTTGGGAATGCAGTTGTGAAAGAGAATGTAGTCTTCTTGGTCTTCCCAGGAGCTCAGAAATACTTGTGCTTGGTTAGTGGCTCCTTAGAAACTCAGACACACAAAGTTTTGTGAGGAACTCAAGCAGACAGGGTTTTTTCCACATACTGCGTTCAGAGCCATTGTATGCCAAGACTAAAGACAAAACACTGGTAGTTCCTGAGATTACAAAGTGCAATGCAAAAAAAAAAAGAAGTTTCCATGCCCCTCTCCTCAAGGGGGGTTATCAAGAGGTGGGATTGGTACAAAGATGTGCCTGGCTAAGATATAATGCAGTAAGGTGCAAATGCAGTGCAGTTCTGTGATCTTAGTATTTAGGTTACAGGCCCTTTGTGGTCTTGTGGTCTGGATTTTTGTGGTCTGCTGATTGCTGACCCACTGGAGACTCCTGAATACTGCTGTGGTAATTATAATAAAGACATCAGTCTTTATTATTGGCAGTTCAAGGAAAATTTTATTACTTTGCACACTGTACTCAGCCTACATCTGCTGTGGTGATGTCAGCCACAGGAAATCCTTGTAGCTGTTCAGTTAAAAAGATGTCCCTGTATGTTGAAGAACTTCAGGAGATTTTGGCATTCAATTTGTCAAGTTGGAACTAATTAATACAACTAGGAGTTGAAGAAAATGACCAGTACTTGTACTGATAAGAACAAGAAACTTCACTTGAATGTGCTGTGACCTCCTTCCCCTTCCCCCACCCAGACTCTGCAAAGGGACAGTGTGGTCACTAACATCAGTGACATTAGAGGAGGCATAATATAAATAAATTGGAGCAGCTGTCAAGGCACACTGGTCAGCTGGTTAGGATTCACAAGAGGTGAAACTGGAGCCTTCATGCATTTAAAAAGCAAAGTAAGCCAAGAAAAAGTAATGCTGTTGTACCTTTTCTCTAAACTCAAATTTGGGAGTGCTGTATTTGCAGTTATTCTTTTCTACCATTTTCAGTATAGCTGCAGAAAACTATGTTCTGAATAACAGCCGCCCTCTGCCTTTGTCTGACTGAGAGCATTAAAATTAGTACCCTCCTGATATGCCCAAAATTGAATTAGTAGCCTTTATCGTAGCCTACTGTATAGCAGCAATCTTTTGCCACAGTGCCAGGTTCCTTTCTTCTCCAGTTGTTGGCAATCTGATGTTTCCTGTCATACTGTCAGTATGTATTTTAGTGTTTTTCTAGATACTAGTCTATGTCCAGGTGCCTAGATTTATAGAGGATTATCTCATTCTTAGAAGGCAGTAATACCTTCTGTGATTTCCCCCCTCCCCTCCTTGTTAATATCATTCTGCTTTTGTTGTAAATTATTTTAATAAAGTATAAAGAAATAGAATCCTGGGGAGGCTTTTCTTAAGTCAGGAGGTCATCAGTGATATGATGTTATGTATGTATTGACTTGAATCAAGAGCTCTGAGGAGCTACAGTGCAGGTTAGAGCAACTAATGACATTCCTGCCATTAGTCCATTAGTGTGGGGGTTTTCTCCCTTTTTTCCCCCCTTTTTTTTTTCTTTTTCTTATTCATTAAATCCGATCGAGAATGTATTTTCGGTTCTAGACATCCAGATTATGTCATAGGATCTGATTCTTTGGTTATTCAGATAAATGACAACATTTCTATTCACTTTTGTGACGCAGGGTTAGGGCTCCAAAGATTTAGCACTTCCATAGAACAAGGAGACTGGCAGTGTTCTTCAGTCCATTTCTCAAAAGTAGAACATGATGAAAGAATTAGTAGATTTACATGTATAATTGAAAAAGAACATTTGTTCACGGTATTTGTACCATTGAACAAGATAGTTCCTCTGTTAAGGGCCTCAAGATTGTAAGGCTGGTACTAAAAACATAACAAGCAAATTAGTTCTGGGTTATAGATACAGTAGTTCAGGACTGCCATTTCAATGTGTTGATGAGTTTATTTCTGTATACGGCAGGCTATTCTCCAAACTGCAAAATTCATAACTGCAAATAGCATGTAAGTTAATGTGCCCTTGGTACAATACACAGCAACAGGCAAGGGAACCACAGGAGCTATCTTCTCATTCTCTAGAAATGCTTTTGTTAGAACACTTCTGCACCACAGAATCTGTATCTGCTCTTTACATAGCTCAGGACTGTATCAACTGAATGCTAACCTCTTCAAAAAGTAATATTGTAGTGCTGAGAGGCCTCTCTTTTTGCTTTGGTAATGGGTTGGTACCTGTCAAAATACAGGCATAAAAGCAAAAGCAGAAAATTGTATTTAAATTAGAATAAAGTAGGCACATTATGTTCAGAATCCAACTTGAAATTATTGCAGTGTGCAAATTCTATGAGGCTGTTACAGTTGGAGTGCAGAGCTGAAACATGCTCTATTCTCATAGGGAAGTTACTTTTACAATTTACCCAATCCATTTGTGATTGAACTGACCATATAGAGAGCTTCCATTTTTAATATTGAAGGTAGATAAGTAATCTCTGCAAGTCTAAATGTACGTAGTGGTATTAGGAAATGTGGCCAGAGTTGAGTAAAATGCTTGATGTAACGTTTAGAGCCAAGTCTACCATTTGATGTTCTGCAGCTGGCTTTAGTGAAGAGCTATTTCTAGCTGAAGTCCTTCCTTTGACTTTTGCTTACATCGGTGTTTCCACTTGATGATGAACTGACTGGCACTTGGTACAAGCACTTGTGACATACTATGTCTAAGCCAAAATCACTTGTCCTTTCTCAGTGCCCATGCATAAACGACCAAGAGTTTGTAGATTCCTATTACAGCTGGACAATGACATCCTGTGAATATTATGCCATATCCTAAGTCACTTTCTGTTACTATTTTATTCTAAGAATAAAAACAAACCACAGACTGGGAGTGGGGAAGAATGATCATACAAAGTGTAGTTTAATGGCTATACAGACAGATTCTTGTCGTCTACCATAAGAGTATGCATCTAGACCATACATTCTTATTAACAGATTTATTTTTAGTACTTTGGAGACTTATGTAACCCCAGTTTGTGTTGTCCACTTTTGATAGGATGCATGTTATAAACTTGACCAGGAATGGTTGTGTCATTGCCAAATGTTTGAAGGCCATCAAATGAACTGGTGTGTAGATTTATGTGAGGCAATTACTGGAGGCAGAATATGTGTGAAGTTGTATGTAGCTGGGTACTTTCATATTTGTCCTGACATCAGTTTAGGGGTGGGGGTTTTGTGTTGTGTTTTGGTTTGGTATGGGGTTTTTTTGTTTGTTTGTTTGTTTTTTAGATTATGTAATTTCTATAACCAATAAATCCTTTTTCAAGTAGATGTAGTTATGGAGACTGGGAGACTGTATTTTACAAATATTGTGTCATAGCAGTCCTAATCTAATGCTACTGCATGATTGCCAGGACTAATTTTAACAAGAAGAAATGATGTCTAGAACAACAATTTCAACTCATTTTCAACCCTTAGAATTACATTATGGATAAAATAGTGTCATGTGAATGTTTGTGCTTTCCTTTTGATCTTACTTTCACGGAATTGAGTCGGTAATTCTCCCTGGGGATCTAGGGCAACATAAACTGGTCTAACTAGGTTTGCAAAGCAAAGATTTGTTTAAAAAAACAAACAAACACTCAAACCCCACCAACTTCTTGTCCTTCTGGAAATATAGAGGAGAGGAGTAACCAAAGGTGGGATTAGAAGAGTGCAGCCTGTCTTCCCACCACCTTGACTACTGCCAAACAGATGTGTTTCAAGTTACAGTAAAGTAGAAAGAACTACAGGGTACTAAAGATGTACTCAACATAGAATTAATACGTAAGGGATAGTTACTGTTTGTGTCCTAATACTGAGAAAAGAATTGAATGCAAGAAAAATAGCCCATGATCATCCCAGTGGAAGAGTTCATGTTGCGCAGTTCTAAAAATCAAGGGATTTATTGCAGTTCACATAAAAATCTTTTTGTGAATGCTTTTGTGTGGGATTTTTTTTGTTTGTTTGTTTTTGTTTGTTTGTTTTGTGTGGCTTCTTATTCGTTCCTTCTCTTTCTTGACAATATTTTTCTTTGGTATTAAGGCACTCCTGAAAAGACTGGAAGCAGTGAAACCAACACCTGGTATGAGGCGTAATGAACAACTGCTGGACTATCAGCGCCAGATGAGTTACATAGGTTCTTCACCTTCTGTAAGAAGAGGAAAATCTGCTTTCAGCCATCTTAGTCCTTTAAGTAAGTAGTTGGAAGTTGCAGATTCTTGCATTTCTTTGCATATGTCTATTTATAATTCAGAATTGTGAAGCACTTACTGCTAGGAATAGCAGCTAAGTTCCTTTCTGTTCCTTAGACTGATCATTTATCACACAAAAATCTTGAACGTGAATTTTTTTAGCCATACCAAAAGTATGATGACAATATGCATTGTTTACTTGCCATGCTACATTTCTAAGAAATTACCTAATTAATCATCCTTTCCAAGAAGGTCTCATTTTTCAAATAGCCTTTATTGAGAGGAGAACAGAAAGGGGAAAAGAAAAACCCCAACACAGAAACCCCAAAGAAGATTCAAATTCTCATTCAGTGAATTTACTGTTTCTCTCAGAAATTGTGTGTGTAATATTTGGAAGTAGAGCATGCATCCCCATAGGGCCATACACATCAGCTTAAAGAAGCACAGCACTATGGCATGGGCTTGTATTCCTTGTCCTGAGCATTTTGAACAGCTCATAATGTTTTGGGTTTGTATTCAACTTACTGTGATTTGTTGGTGTTTCCAGATTTTTTTTTCTCTGGAAACTATGGTAATGAGTGTTGCAGCATGAAATTTTCTGTTTTACTGAGCATAAGCATTCTCACTCTCTTTGTGTGTGTGTGTGTGTGTGTGTGTGTGTTTTAACAGGAGCATCCTATTCAAGAGTATCCACTGTGCCAAGTACAATGAGCCAGAGGAATGAAAAACTCGTACCTGATTCGGCCAGTGGAGCGTTACAGAGACCTAAACCCACTACTGTTCGTGCTGCTTGGTTATAAATGCACTCTTTGCCTCCCATTCTGAGATGATACTCAGCCTTTTACTTTTTAGTGCTTTTGTAAATTCTATGGGCAAAATATTTCTTGCATTGTTGAGTGATTATAATGCATATGATATAGTTGCTTATAAAATGGTTTTAAGTGAACGCTTTCACTTCAGTAGCTGTGTTCTGTAACAGGAAGAATTTATGAAAGAGAAAGAGGTATTTAAATGGTCAAGTTAAATAGAAAATGCTAATTACTATGTTATTCTCAGATCGTAAGTGGCATTTGTATCCATAACATGAAAGGACAGCATTGCTGCACTACAGGCACAAGATGTAAAGAAAACCTTTAATAATACATTAAAACGCTGCATTAAACTCATATGCTTAATTCCTGGATTGTCCTTAGTTTCTTGCTTTTCATCCTGGCTTTAGGTAAGCCTTCTGAACTTTGTGGTCATGTTCTTGTGACAGAAAGAATCTTCTCTTTACAGCAGTATGAAGGGGTGAAAAGCAGATTGTATATTCCTGCATGGTTAGCTAGAATATTAAGACTGCAGATGATGTTCTGCCACTCTTGCGCTCCAGGTGTTGAATGTTTGTTTTTTATTCAAGGCTGTGTCTCTTCCAGATTTAAAAGAATTTTGGAACCTTCATGTAGGAAAGAAGCATCTGATGCTACTTGAACAAGAGCAAAGACTGAAGTGAACAATAGTTTCAGATTCATTATAAACAAGAGTAAGTTTTAGTTACTTTGCAAGCTAGAAAATACTGAGCAAGGGAAATATTTAATGGCCATGCTTTTGCAGATCCTTGCCATTCTTGGTGGGGAAATGCAAACTTGAGCTGCAGGCAACATGAACATCTGATTTTTGAGAGGAACTATTAACCAGGATTTAAAAATAAATAAAAGCAGAAAACAGAAAACCTTGTTATGCTCTTAAGCTTGTGTTTTAACTTCATGTTCATACCAAATACTTGTAATGTCAGATAAGCTTCAGTTACAACATCTGTTTACAAGGGGAGCAAAATGTAATGAAATCAGTAATTGCAAATAGTGGATGGTATGCTTTATTTCTATGCATAAAGGCAGACTTTCAGTGAGCTTATTTTGTAGGTCTGTAGTTTTATAAAAAGCATAAATTGTGATGTCACTATCCATGGATGTTGCTGGAACCTTGCTTGTTTCCTCAGCTTCTTCCCAGGAGAGATACAGGAAATCTCTGTGTTGTGCATAAAGAGAAAAACCAAACCCAGCTGTATTAAGTAATGCTGGGTCTTAGCCCTGTGAAATGGAAAGTTTATTATTCTTTGCTCGTGCTTGCATGAGGGCATAGGCTTTCAGGTATTCTGCCTTGTAACCACCTTTTTCCGTGGTCCTGTGTGATAGCTTGGCGGAGCTTCTGCACTTGGTGACCTGCAGATCAACGCAGCTGTTTGACAATATTTGAACTTTAAGCAGAATTATGGCAGACAGGTTTTTATTGCCATTTTTATTCATTGATAGGGACTATAAGGAATTTTTTTGCATAGCGCTGATGCATTTATTTGTACTATTGTGCTCATTAAAATTATTCACTATTTAAATATTTTTGTCCTTGAATGTGAATATTAAGGTCACAGTTCAATACTTTTAAATGTTTACATGGTAATGTTTTTCTGTGAAGGAAGTAACCAGAGGGATTACTTTTAATTGCTTCATTATATTTTATTCAACTTTGGTATGAAAGACTGTCAATTTTATATGTGATTTTTGTAAATCATAAGAAATAAAATATTTAACATGAATTGTTTGTCATTGCAGTGCCTTCTTTCAGAATTTTATAATTGGCACTGAAGTGTTTGGTATTACATCTAGGGGAAGAAAATGCAAAGAGTGTGTTTATTTATTGATACACTTTATCAGTTAGTGACTTTGGTATGGCTTTTTAAAAATAAGCCATATTGGCAGGTCTTCATTAAGTTAGATAATCTCATAGAAATTTTTATAGCAAAATGTCCTGTTTCTAGCAGACTTTTCCCCCCTTTTTATAAGGTTCCCCTTTATATTCTCTTCTTTCTTTCTTTTCCTCCTGCCCCCAAAGATCTCTGTGAAAGAAAAGTGCAAGCTGCTTTGCTCCTCCTGAAAGTGAACTGTTGTGCAGGTTTGACACATGGTTTCAGGTAGGAGCCAGTCTCCCTGCTGAAGTGATAGGATTGCCAATTTGGGTGATAGTACTGGTGCATTGAGCTGACTACTATGGGAAATGGAGTGTGATGCCTCTGTCATGTCTTTGGTCAAGTAGTGTTTCTGCCTCATTGTGGGCTACATTTCTGCCAGGATAAGGTTCTGCTATGTAGCCTATCTACTCTACTGAAGGTCTTAAAGAAAGTCCTGCCTCAGATCAATAACTATATGAGAGGAAGAAGAAATTATGTTTCCCTGTCTGCTCATTTGGAACATACAGGCTTTTCTTTGTGGCCTTCCCCTGTGCCAGAGCCTGTCTTCAGTCAGAATGCTTGCAGTCTTTACTGAAGATCCTGAGGCATCTCTGCTGGCATCTTGTTACCCAGATGAGTGTCTGGCTGCCCTAAATCAAATGGCTGGCTGAATTCATGTCTTCTGTGATGCATATAGGCTTTACACTGGAATGTATTTTCCTCATTGTCATGAAACCTTCCAAGACATGTAGTCATGACTATCATATGTAGGCTATGATGAGTATTTCCACTGTAATACATATCAACAAGGAAAGTAAAGAGGAGAAAGAGAGGCTCCTTCTGTCTCAAAGTGGTGTATCTTACACACCAGGTATACCAAGCATCAGGTGTAATCTTCATGGTGTTTACTTGCTCAAAGTCTTGAGCAAAGTGGTAGATGAACCATGAGATTCCTACCTGATGAATGTGAAACTACACACCGCAGCTGGAGCCATCTTTCAGGACTGCAATTGTGTTGTGGTTTAAGCTCAGTTGGCAACACAGCCACTCACTCACTCCCCCTCCCTTTCCTCCCCCCTGCTCCCAGAGGGATGGGGAGAATCAAAAGAATGTAACTCCTAAGGGTTGAGATAAGAGCAGTCCAGTAACTGAGGTGTAACACAAATCACTGCTGCTACCACCAATAATAATAATGATAAGGGAAATAACAA